>JAPFFP010088520.1:0-21263 GCA_026153255.1 Solanum medicagineum
GATGATTGATTGAAGGTTCTTGAGTCAATATGCCTGATTTCTTGAATATTTCTTGAAAACTATATTATTTACATGTATTTTCATATGTTGATGATCATCATAAACTTGTTTACTTGAATTGAATCTTTTACTGGAAGTATTGCATAACCCTATCTATGATTTCTTAAAGATTGCATGAAAGAAGGTAGGATTGAGTTCAGAGCCTCGACTGGGAATGTGAATTAAGATTGTGATTGAGAGTGAGATGTGAGAATGATGATGAATTGATAGAACTTGATAGTCCGTGAGTCTCCATAAATGAACTCTAACGATTTGTCTATCCGATTGATCCTTAATGATTGTTCAAATCCTTGAATTGTTGATTGAGATGAATGAATGATGAGATGATTAGAGTCTCTTTGAGATTGAATGAATGATGAGATGACTAGGG
This sequence comes from Solanum medicagineum, assembly GCA_026153255.1. NCBI lineage: Eukaryota > Viridiplantae > Streptophyta > Magnoliopsida > Solanales > Solanaceae > Solanum > Solanum medicagineum. Next base: position 431 of record JAPFFP010088520.1, read on the forward strand.
TCTCTCCGAGACTGATTAAATGATGAGAGCCTTCATAAGGCTCAGTTGAGATGAGTTAATTGAGATGTATTGACTGGATTGATTGTTTTATGAGCATTAAGTCATAGGAGGAGTATCAAGCACTGAAAGAGTAAGAGTTAGTCTAACTCGCACTCGTCAAACTACGTAGCCAAACGTAGGTGAGGATTAGAACCATTACATCTCATTGTGGTTCCCTCTAGATAGAGTCCCTAAAACAATAGAGGACTTAATGGATTGTTGGGGTCCTTAGTGGATTCGATTCGTCCCCTACCTAGCAAGTATGGACGACTGTTGAAACATCAGCATGATTGTTGTATGATTACTGGCTCATAAGTGATTTTTGCAGAACAAGAGAAACTCCCAAAAAATTCCTACCTTGAGTACTCTGAGTCGAGATGTGATGAGACGAGATATGATATGATGGGATGAGATGTCATGTGATGAGGTGATTTGATATGAGTCCTTCTGAGGTGAGTCTGATTTGATGATGAGTTGATTGGTATATGGGTCACTTGTCTACTCTTTATTCTTCCTTTAGATAGACATTTGACATGTTGATTGATTTCAATATTGAGTTGTTATTGCTTTTACTATTATTCTACCTGTTTCGCTTTCACTAAACTATTTTACATACCAGTACATTCCAAGTAATGACGTCCCCTTTTGGACTGCATCATATTATGATATAGATACGCAAGATAGAGGTCGTCAGCAGGCGAACCGTTGAGGACCTTCGAGTGTTCAACAAATTGGTGAGTCTCCCTTACTTCAGAGGGTTTATTGTGTTATTATTCATCATGCTTTAGAGTTTAGAATTGTTTTTTTTTGTGTTGGATTGAGCTAGGCATGGACCTGTCATTGGCACCATGTAATAGTGATAGAGGCTTCATAGACTAGAGTCAGACGTTGATATTGGAACTTAGGAGCTAGTTTCTTTCCACTAGCCTTTGTTTATTATTATTGCTAAGACTATGATGTGCCCATTTATTTTCATTTGTCTTCCACTGATTAGTAATATTGTTGAGTGGATGAATACGATGAGGCCAAATGGTTCGCTTGGGGACTAGCAATAGTCTCTGGGTGCCGGCCACGTCTTGGGTCCTCTCCCGGGGCGTGACATTTCCTTTTGGGAACAACACCCATTTCAGAAAGGAAACCTATGCTAGGCACATACTTCAAGGAAAGAGAGCAAAAACCTCATCTCATTAGTGCTAAGTCGTCATCCCACAAGAATACATATAATATACATAGTAATACATGCTTTCAAAGAGATACAGGTCTTGCCAAAACATTTCAATGCACAATTGGGCTTAAAAGCCAAACATCATTCATAGTAGTTCATAATTAGGCTCAAATGCTAAAACCATACTCTTATAGTCATAATACTCACGTAGGAATAGCCCACTCATATACAAAATGGTGCAAGCATCCAAAATGCACAAAGAGCAAAAATCATAGACATATATGTGATCATATTCTTATCAGAACCAATATCTTATCAAAATCACGTAATAAAACATAATTGGGCTTAACCCACTTCATAATTTCATAAATCCATGCTCATGAAATGCATATGCTATGAAAAATGTGGGAATGGCATACGTAATTGAGATTCAATCTAAAATCAATAATATAATATGGAATTGAAGTAAAACCATAACCAAATCCATATTTAGACTATAATATAAATCACCCATGCTTAGATCAAAGCCTTAAAGGGACTATGCACAATCATAAATTCATAAAAATAATGAAATTCAATGTTTCAAAGCTTAAATCACCTTAAAATCAATAGATAAACATAACCCATTCATTATTGGAATTTAAGGACTCATAATATTTAAAACCCCATATTAAAGTAAGCAAAATTCATGGAGTTTTCTTGAAAATAGTTTGGGTCTCCTTGATTGGAAGTAACCAAGGTTCAAAACTCACATACCTTCACCAAAATGGAGAAACCCCCAAGATATTTGAAGAAATGTTGAGTCCCCAAGCTCAAATTTGAATCTCCAAGAGTTATTTTAAGAGTTGTTTTGAGAGAGTTCAAAATGTGAGGAATAATTTTTGAATGTTTGACATAGGTTTTAGGTCTCTAGATGACCATGAAATAGCATAGGAATCCCCAAAAGACCAATAGAAATAACCAAATTCACGAAACTGCCATTAATGAATCAGAGGGAAAAATTTCCTGAAAGTCACTTCACTTGAGGCCAAATAGCCCGTGTGGCACTCCACAGTCCATGTAGAGTGCCCATGAAACAACACTTAGACAATTTCTGGAAATTTTGATCTTGAACCAACACTTAGAATTTTTTTTACACGAGGCCCACCAAACGGACACCTTTCATGAGCCGTGTGAAGCCACACGATCCGTGCGGTGCTCCCGTCTCCCCAAACTTAGGAATGAAAGTTAGGAGACTATGATTTCATACGTAGAACATTTTCACTTCAGAGGCTTCACGGAGGCACAAACGGCCCATCCCATGCCACACGACCTGTGTGACTGGGCGTGGCACCTCACTTAGCCCCAATGATGGGGTTTTCAAGCTTAGGCCACTTGACGTCTCCTCCACACGATCCATAAAGTTTAACACGGCTCATTTGGGGTGTCAGTGAGGTGTGCCTTATCTTGTAACACCACACCGAGGCCAACATTCAAAATTGAGGCCAAGTGTGGTCCCACTAGAGGCCACGCGGCTCGTGTGACTTCACATTGGCCGTGTGGTCTCTTTGAGATAACACTGGTCCAAATTTTGCCTGTAACGAGTTTCTCAAGGTCCAACGATGTGGTACGATATCCGGGTCATTACATTCAAAATTCCCCACCTATGGATTTATAAGGAAAATTTAATAAGAACAATATAAACATCTTGGCACCTAATTGATGTGATGATAAAAGTTAGTGTCACATAGTTAGGAGGTCATTCTAAAAATCTTATATTCTAGAAATGTAAGGTAAAGCTAGCTAATCACTTTTTTAAAAGGAATTTGGTAAAATAGGCTATAGTAGTCCAAAAAATGCATAAAATGTAAGAGCTTACCTCTTTTACTTCAGTGGTTTCTTAATCAATTTGCAACATTAGAAAACCATTGAATATATATTTTCGTACATCAGAAATCGATCATACTATTTTCTCTTATGATACTAATATTGTTATCCAACAAGATCATAAGAGCAAACAGTAATACTATCATAAGAGCAAACAGAATTGATCTATTCCGAATGTACAAAGATATATATTTAACAATTTTCTCATGTTGGAAGTCGATCAAGAAACCAATGAAGTAAACGAGGTAAGGTCTTTCATTATATGCAATTTTTTTTACTACTATAGTATGTTTGACAAAATTCCTTATAAAGAAGTCATTAGTCATCCATACCTTGCATTTTTGCAAGAAGTGATTTTCATGACACTAGCTTCTATCATCATGTCAACTAGCCTCCAAGACATTTACATTATTCTTACTAAGTTGTTCTTATTGATCCTTAGGTTGGGGTCATTGAAAAGTGCTGCACGAAGATAAAAGGAGAATGCTCCATCTTGAAAAGGGAATTTGCAACAAAGAAATGCAAAACCAACAACATTGACAAGAATGAGGTCAAAAGGTTTATCGCTGACGGAAGGAACAACCCAAATTAGTGCTGGCATAGGATTTCGCGACATTCATGGAGTCAACAAATTGTGGGAGATATTATGGGCTACGTCAGTGGTGAAGCTAGTAATGGTGGACTAGGTGTTAGAATAAGATATGACGAGGGTCTTGTATTTGGTGCAAACGCTGGTGGTAGTGGAGTAGAGAAAGGTTGTGGTAGAATTTGAATGTCCCAACATTTGTGTTTGATTTTTTTTTTAAATGATTTTCAGGTTACAGTATTTGTGCCCTAAGTGTTCAATAAATTTCTTGAAATAAATTACTTTGACTTTTGTTCTATGAATGCTTCATTCAATGATTTTTTTTTCATTTCGTCTAATATGCATCGCATGAGTAGCTATTTTTCATTGAAGACACTAAATAAGAAATGTATGCAAAATTGTTATGCCAATCAAACTTTGTTTAAGAAAGAGGGAGGAGAAATACATAAAGTCTCTTGATCAAATAGACAGAAAGCTTGGGGTGGCAATTGGACGGGTTGAGCAGGTTATAATAGGTCAAGACAACAAGTGGGTCAAAACCCAGCCCAACCCAACCCAAATTCGCTTGGGTTATAGAGCGGGTTAAGATCTAATCCGACACAATTTTTACTATGTTTACTTATTTTATTTGTTCTTTTTCAATATTTTAGAACTTAATTAAATTATATTTTTCTTTATTAAGGCTATATAAAACATATCAAACTAAAAAAGTGTTTGAAAATATTTTAGTAAGATTTTTCTCAAGTTAATTTGAGTTGCATATCAACCCAATTTGAAATGGGTTGTGTTAAGATGGGTTGAGCTAAAAATTGGGCGGATTATTAACCCGTCCAAACTTCAATGGGTTGGGCCAGGTTGGACGAGTTGCGCTTAATTTTGCCACTCCTACAAAAAGCAAACCTCAAATGGCAAATACTTTCATTCAACAATCAAATTCCTTCAAATCCACATAATCAGGACATGATAATTGAACTGAGCCAAATCTGCTGCTGACTTTTATCTACAATTATTCTCTTAAGAAACAATAAAGTGGAAAATGTTTTGTTAAAAGGTGTAAAAAATACAATACCAAAAGCATTCATATATAATCTAGCAAAACGCTATATGGATAGGAAGGGATGCGGAATGGTGGTTTGAGGTGGGATGGTCTAGTAGTGATCTAGAATTGGGGATGTTGGGAGAGTGCGCTCAGAGTGTCATTTTATGGAATTTGTTTTCTTACTTCTTTAGGAAAAGCATTATTAAGGAGCTTGTTTTTTTCTACAGATTTATGAAAAAAAAAATTCACTAACCAAATATGGAAAAATATTTTCCTTCATACCAAACACACTCTTAAAGTAAATTTTGTCGCTTTTGACGGAAACAAAATAATTGGACTTGTAGTGGAAGTATGGGTTGCCATTGAAATAGGAAAATGAGAATGATTAGTCAAAAGAATATTATCACAAGGGTTCCACCCATATGTAAAACATTCTTTTATTTGGCTATAAATAGCCGTGAACATTAATGAAATGAAATACAAAGATATCTACATACACTGATATAATACCCCCTTTCTCTCTTTTTCTCATTTTGTTCCGACTTTTATCCTTCCTAGAATTTATTCTAATTAATTTTAAATTTATTTTTACAACACGTTATCAGCACGAAGCTCTACTCAATCAAGTTATCTTAAGCAGGTAAAAGGATAAGAATTTCATTTTATTAAAATGTCTAACATTTCAAAAGTTGAATTTACTATTCTTAATATTTCTAGAAAAATTATGCATCATGGGCACTAGATGCTGAACTTTATTTAGAATCAATGGGTCTGGCAGACACCATAAAGATGACAACAAAACATCAAGTCAAAATTGTGCGAAAGCATTGATCTTTCTTTGCCACCATCTTGACGAGGGGTTAAAATTAAAATATTTGACAATACAAGATCCCTAAAATTGTGGAAGAATCTTAAAGAAAGACACGACCACCTAAAGTTGGTCGTCCTTACACAATCACGTCAAAATTGTGGAAGAATCTAAAAGAAAGATACGACCACCTGAAGATGGCCGTCCTTCCATAAGCACGTCATGATTGGTTAAATCTAAGATTAGTAGATTTTAAAATATAAATAAATATAATTTAGCAATCTTCATAATTATATCACAGCTAAATTTATGCGGAGAAGAAATTACTGAACAAAATGAGCTTGAAAAAACATACTCCACATTTCCCCCCGCAAATATGCTCCTGCAGCAATAATATCGCGGTATAGGATTTGCAAAATATTCTGAATTGGTTTCTCACCTTCTTATTGCTGAAAGACACAATGAATTGTTAATGAAAAATTATAATAGTTAGCTCATTGGTTCTTCGCCACTACCTGAAGTGAACCAGGAAAACTATAACCAAGGAAAAAGAGATCATGGCCCCAGTAGTGGCCGTGATCATAGTCGTGGCCATAGCCAAAGAAAAAAAATCATGATAGTCGTCTCACACCAAGATACAACCAGCAATCTAAAAAGAAGGAAGAAAAGCCAGAAGCTTTTCCAAAGAAAAATTCAGAAAAATATGTCACAGATGTGGAGGTAAGGGGCCCTGTTCAAGGACATGCCGATAAATTTTCCAGAAGGAAATTTAAATATTGGTATCTATTTTCCAGAAGGAAACTTAAATATTGATGAAAATATCAATATTGATATGCCTGATAATATTTAAAATAATTTTCTCTGATTGTCTCACTTCTTTTTTATATGTATATTTATATTTTTATAACTCATGAAAATGAATAAAATGGTATCATGTCTTTCTTATTATTATATTTGACTTATGCAAGATTGTTCAGATAATACGCATGAGATCTAGATAAATATTTACTTTATTATTTTTCTCTTTGAAGAATGAATATGCCTCAAATTTTGTTTGGGACAATAATCAATCACGAAGATATTTGTATAATTGACAGTGAAACAACTCATGCAATTTTCAAGGATGAAAAATATTTTTCTATTTTACTATGGAAAGAGCGAGTAGGTCATCCTGGATCAATAATGATGAGACGAATTCTTGAAACTTCCACTGGTCATCCACTAAAGAACTTGAAGATTCTTGCGAATGATGAATTTTCATGTATTGGTTGTTATCAAGGCAAATTAATTGTCAGACTATCGGCCATGAAGGTCAACATCGAATCCCCGAGATATTTGGAACGTATACATGGGGACATATGTGGACCTATTCACCCATATAGTGGAGTGTTTCGATATTATGGTCCTAATAGATGCATCATCAAGATGGTCTCACATGTGCGTTTTATCATCCCGCAACCTAGCATTTGTGAGGCTACTGGAACAAATAATAAGATTAAGGGCACAATTCCTAGATTATCCAATTAAATCTATTCGTCTAGATAATGCTGGAGAATTTACATCTCAATCTTTTGATGATTATTGCATATCAATTGGGATAAAAATTAAACATCCGGTAGCTCATCTTCATACTCAAAATGGCCTTGCAGAGTCATTTCTTAAGTGCCTGTAATTGATAGCTAGACTATTGCTTATGAAATCAAAATTACCCATTAACATGTGGGGTCATGCTATCTTACATGCAGCAGCACTTGTATGTCTTAGACCGACAAATTAAAATAAATATTCTCCATCACAATTAGTATTTGGTCATGAACCAAATATAGCTCATCTCCAAATTTTCGATTGTGTTGTATACGTGACTGTAGCACCACTACAACGTACTAAGATGGGCCCTCAATGGAGGTTAAGTATATATGTTGGGTTTGACTCACCCTCCATAATTCAATACCTTGAATCGTTGACAGGAGATTTATTTACTGCTAGATTTGCCGATTGTTGGTTTTATAAAATAATTTTCTCGCAATTAGGGGGAGAGAAAAAGGAAGAAAGAGAAATTAGAGAAATTACGTGGAAAGTTTCATCACTATCTCATTTTGATACCGTCTACGCATATTGAACAAGAGGACCAGAAGATCATCCACTTGCAGATAATAGTAAATCAAATGCCAGATGCATTTACTGATTTGAAATGGACAACTAAGTGACATATCCTTGCATTGAATGTGTCTATCCGGATTGAAGTCCCAAAGGGGCCATCTGCTAGTATTACAACTTCTGAATCCCAAACACGCCTGAAGTGTGTTAGATATATTGGGTTCAAAGGATAAAAATTCTAGAAAGAGAAGCGTAAGGAATAATAAAGCTGATACTATAAAAGAACTTCCTGAAGAAGTTCAAGACTTGAGAAATCCTAATATTCCTGATGAAATCAGTAAACTCGAGACTCAAGTGAATAAAGAACTTCTAATAAGTTCTACCGGTGATGAGATAAATTTAGATCAATCGATAGTTATAGTGGATAATGTTTTTGCATATAATGTTGCACTTAATCTCATGCAAGATAGTGAAAGTTTTGAGCCTAAATCCATCGAAGAATACCGACGCAGAGATGATTGGCCAAAACGGAAAGAAGCAATTCAATCTGAGTTTAATTCACTCTCTAAGCATGAGGTATTTTGACTTGTAGTCCAAACCCCTGATGGTGTAAAACCAGTTGCCTATAAATGGGTTTTTGTGTGAAAGAGAAATGAGAGAAATGAAATTATAAGATATAAAGCACGCCTTGTTGCACAAGAATTCTCTCAAAGACCTGGTGTCAACTATGAAGAAACATATTCACCTATTATGGATGGAATAACCTTTTGATATCTCATCAGTTTGGTTGTACATGAAAATCTTGAAATACATCTAATGGATCTAGTTACAGCTTACCTATTAAGTTCACTGACAGTGATATTTACATGAAAATCTTAGAAGGATTTATATTGACTAAAGCATATAGTAAGTCTCGAGAAATATTCTGAGTCAAATTGCGAAATCATTATATGGTCTGAAACAATCAGGGTATATGTTGTACAATCACCTTAGTGAGTACTTGATAAATGAAGGATATACAAATGATGTCATTTGTCCATGTGTTTTCATTAAGAAAATGGGATCAGAGTTTGTAAGACTCATTGTTTATGTTGATGATATAAATCTCATTGGAACTACTAAAGAGGTCCAAAAGGCAATTGAATATTTAAAGAAAGAATTTGAAATGAAATACCTCAGAAAGAAAAAACTTTGTTTGGGTCTGCAAATTGAATATTTAGCAGACAAGATTTTTGTGCATCAATCAGCCTATAATGAGAAAATCTTAAAACAATTCTATATGGACAAAGCACATCTGTTAAGTAGTCACATGGTTATTAGATCTTAAAGCAAATAAAAATTTATTCCCCCCTCCAGAAGAGGATGAAGAACTTATTGGTCCTAAAGTATCATACCTCAGTGCTATTGGAACACTTATGTATCTTGCTAACTCAACTAGACCCGATATAACATTTTCTGCTAATTTGCTAGCAAGGTATAGTTCTTCCCCAACGCGAAGGCATTGAAGCGGTATCAAGCATATTTTGCAATACCTGAAAGGTACAATTGATATGGATTTGTTTTATACTAATAAAGACTGTGCAGATCTTGTTGATTATACAGATGCAGGTTATTTATTAGATCCATATAAAGCTCGATCTCAAATAGGTTACTTCACATATGGAGGAACTGTTATATCATGGCGATCTACAAAGCAGTCCTCGTTGCTACTTCTTCAAATCATACTGAAACAATAGCAACTCATAAAGCAAGTAGAGAATTGCGTGGTGAGATCGATGATGCATTTCATCCGAGAGAAGTGTGGACTTAAAATGATGTCAAAGTGCCCACGGTCATATTTGAAGACAATGTTGTGTGTATAGCTCTGTTGAGAGGTGGCTTCATAAAATGAGACCGAACAAAACACATTTCACCAAAATTATTCTACACACATTAGTTTCAGAAGAAAGTTGATATTGACGTGCAACAAATTCATTAGAGTGATAATCTTGCAAATTTATTCACTAAGGCTTTGCCAACGTCAACATTTGAAAAGTTGAGATATAAGATTAGAATGCGACGTTTCCGAAGTATCAACTAAAGTTTTCATCAGGGTGAGAAAATATGTGTTGTACTCTTTTTTCCTTAGCCAAGATTTTATCCTACTGGGTTTTCCTGGCAAGGTTTTTAATGAGACAACTAATAATGCATATTAAGGTCACCTAGAACCTTCCTTTTAGATGAACAATTAAGCTGAGTGTTGGAAACAAAATAACTAAATATGTAGTGGCAATATGGGTTGCCATTGAAATAGGAAAAGGAGAATGACTAGTCAAAAGATTTTATCACATAGGTCCCACCCACATGTAAAGCATTCTTTCATTTGGCTATAAATAGTCGTGAACACTAATGAAATGAAATACACAGATATTCACATACACTGATATAATACTCCCTTTCTCTCTTCTTTCTCATTTTGTTCCAACTTTTATTCTTCCTAGAATTTATTCCAATTAATTTTAGATTTATTTTTATAACAGCTTTTGAATTATTTTCTATTGTTTTTCAAACCCTCATTTTGTTTAATTTCATGAAATTTCCATATATAGAGATTCAGATTTTTAAATGTCATTATCTTTTTGCTATTTATTATTTCTCCTTAACTAGTCAATTTTTATGTTGCATATGTTTGTCCCCATGCCATTCATAACAATTCATATAGACTAATTATATTTGAAGGTCTTCATTGACATTTACCAAAAATTCATGAAGTGATTCAACTTAGGTTTTGTAAATGATTTAAGATTTAGAGAGTTTATTATTTCATTCAAAAGGTAAATAGTGTACTATTTTTCTAATTTAATAAATTAAGAGAAATAAGTGAAAATTATAGAGCATCGTGTAACATACTCCAGGTCATTTACGCTTTTTTAGATATTGTCCACCTATTATAGCTTAACTACAGTGACCCCGAGTCATTTATGATTCCTTGGCGCTAACCGTTCGATTTCTGGTCGCTCATTTGAAAGATGTACAATTTTCTGTATGTAGGCAAGATCAAAGTTGAAAAAAGTTTAGCAGTAAACTTTGCATAAACGGTCTCAGAACAAAATTATGACAGTTGCATCAGCTCCAGAATGGCCAAATTAGGCTAGGGGCATGTTGGGTTAGATTACAAGGATTTTTGGTGTTGGTTTCTGCCGGGAATTCCTTTTGCAATGTCGTTTTTGGTAAACTTCGGCATTATCCTGATGTATATTGGATATGATTTTTGCAAAATTTTAACATGTGATTTCTTATCCATTTTGAGTCAATTTTTTGTGAATTTTCGATCTATTTTGTGTGTTTGCTCGAGACGCATGTTGTGGTAATGTCAGAATAGACTGATTGAGCTTCATTTGAAACAAAACTTCTTATGAACTTGCTATTTGCATTGAAATTTATGTAAAAAAAATTCATTATTTAGCTATTTTATACGGTTTTAGACCTCGAATTGAGCCATAATTTGAGGTATATTCTCTAGGAAATGTGGAGATTATTATATGGATTTTGGTTTGAGAGTTTGGTGCAAACCCTTTTTTGGGCTCGAAATATGACTTAAGCCCATTTTCGATGATTGTAATGTCAAATTGGTTGTATTAACACTGTGATTGCCTGGAAATGAAAAGCACCAATAGAGTAATTAGAGACGCGCAGAACCGACATACAGGAAGGCTACGGTCTCCCCTGTCATAGATTGAGTAAAATAAATGAATTCTATTTGGAATTGACTGATTGGGAAGCATGGAAAGGTGTTAAAGTCCCTAGGAGTATGCTTACATTAGCTACTATAGATGATTGTTTAGCATTGGCTACATGTTATTGGCACGTATGGCTAGTTTGTCCACTTACAATTGCATTGTTGGTTATCTAGGTTGACTGAGTGGTACTTTCACCTATTGAGAATCCTTTGGGGTCAGATATTAATTTTCAACCATATATTGACTGTCTGTTGTACCTTTGCTTATTTGGAACTGATAGGGCTGCTATTTGACATTCTCAACATGCCTGTAACTATTGTATTCACGTCTATCGCATTTATGCCTTGTTCTTATTTTTGGCCTTAGTTTAGGCATATGTTAATGATGCCCTACTAGCTCGTCTTTTGCTTGTTCTCACAGCTCATCAAATTTGGCTGGGATGTATGGGGACTGACAACATCACCCTGACACCTAGGGTAGAGTCCCCTACGGTTAGAAGCCTGAAAGCAAGAGAAATAATCAAGATCCATACATAAATTGACATCGAAGATTCAATTAAATCTACAGATTTAGCATTCAAGACTAAGAAAAGAAAGACTAAGTGAAATATAATTACAAGTGAAGCCCACACTCTTCAATCCACTCAAGGATTTGTAGAAAACGTGCCCTAAATCCTCACCCTAAACTAAAATCTACACTAAGGTGTGTTTTTCTTCTTCAAAAATGAACGAATGTTTTTATCTTTATAAATTTGTGTAGAATGAGGGTTAGGAGTGCACATATATGGGATTTTGGGATTGAAAATGATGAAATTCTAGAGATGCCCTAACGTTGGTCACTATAACATTCTACGATCACACTCAGTATTTCACGATCGTGGAGGTTGTGTTTCCTTGTACTCGGCCTTCGCACTTGGTCTTAATGCATTCACGCTTATCTGAATGCTACAACTCTTCGATCACGGGCCTAGATGCTGCGTTTGCGGAGTGTATCTACTGTCAGGTACCATTTTATGCATTTCAGCTACTTTTAGCTCCAATTCAGCTCTAATATCCAATTCTTCTTAGCAAAGCTAAATCTAAACCATATGTACATGTAACATGCACCATTCAAAGCATAATTAGCCTCAAATTACAAGATTAACACCACAAAATTATAAGAAAAAGAGCAAGAAATGAGTGCAAGTCATGCACTCATCAGTTCAACATATGGATTTATAGGGACAATTGAATAAGAACTATATAAACATCTTGGCACCTAATTGACGTGATGATAAAAGTTAGCATCATAATTAGGAGGTCATTCTAAAAATCACATCTTCCAGAAATGTAAGGTAAAGCTAGCTAAGTACTTCTTCAAAAGGAATTTGGTCAAATGGGCTATAGCAGTCCAAAAAATGCATAAAAATGTAAGAGCTTACCTCTTTTACTTCAGTGGTTTCTTGATCAACTTGCAACATTAGAAAATCATTGAATATATATTTCATACATCTGAAAATCGATCGATACTCTTTCCTCTTATGATAATAATACTATTATCCAACAAGATCATAACTGCAAACAGTAATACTATCATAAGAGCAAACAGAATCGATCTATTTCAGCAGTACAAAAATATATATTCAATAGTTTTCTCATGTAGGAAGTCAATCAAGAAACCAATGAAGTAAACGAGGTAAGGTCTAACATTATATGCAATTTTTTACTACTATAGTATGTTTGACCAAATTCCTTATAAAGAAGTGATTGGAGTCCACAAAGAGAAAACGAGAATGTTTCGTCTTAAAGAGGAAATCTGGAACAAAAAAAGGCAAAAGCGACAACTGTGACAAGAGTGAGGTCAAACATTTTGTAGCTTATGTAAGGAATAACCTAAATTGGAGTAGGAATAGGAGATCATAAGGTCGGATTACAACAAATCGTGGGAGGTCTTGTTGGCATTATTGGTAGTGGAGCTAGAAAAGGTGAATTTGGTGCTTCCAAAAGATTTGTCGCTGATGAAAAAAACAACCTAAATTAGTGCTAGCATATGAGTTCGCAAAGTTCACATATTCAACAAATTAATTTGAGTTATATTCTATCAAAAAGATTTGGATTTTCTGAAAACACGATTTCAGTTGTTATATTTTTGCTTATGAAGACTAGATTCAATTAAACTTTATTTATTTCAAGTGTCTATGCCAAATCTAATGTTCAATATCTTGCTAGAATGGGATCAGACCATTATTATGCACAACTTATCATTGCCTTTGATAATATTGTTGTGCCATATATCAAGTCGTAGTGATCATACATGAAATTAAAAGAAAGAACTAATAAGGAAATGTTATCTTTTTAAGATTGATAATAGGAATAAGGAATATGCATGATTGAAGCAGAGTTTTTGGGTTGTCGCTAAGAGTGTTTTGTTAAATGTTTATAAATAGGATAGTTAATTTGATAAATTCTTAATTACTAAACGTTGTGTCCTTTCATCTCTCCATCCATGTAAATATGCTGGTATTTATGGTTAAGGCTATGGCGATCACTAATTGGGAGGTCTTGTTGGCAACAACAATGTAACACGGACACTTTATTTGACTCAGCAAAGTTAATGTCATATAAGCTTAGTCAAATCAAGTAGAAGGGACTCCTTGTTCATTTCAGCTTCTATAAACAATAAATAAGTATTCGTCAAATGTTCAAATACATGGGCCAGAATGTAAAATCAAGAGAAAGCCGGCATATAAGGGACTTGGTCTCGTGCACTCAGTGGCAACCTACGTTTCCATCATATTAACCTCCCAGGACCAAGAAGTTACCTGCACAGATATACTATAGACATAATATAGCACACTATCCATACTACCAAACTTTAGAGGTTGGGTCAGGATAAAATGTGTCGGCGAATGAGTAGAGCAAGGACCTATAGCTACTAGATTTTGACTCGATAGGTGAGTACCAAGCACGAATTCTAACTAAATAAGGGGAAAATTGAGCTAACAACTACTCCTAAGAACAATCATAAGAGAAAGGAAGCAAGCTATATCCAAAAGGAAAGACAATATAGTCTCTTTAAATTATATCCAATATGCCTCTACATAGTCTAGCTTAGGTGGTAGCTACCACCGAGACATGCTCCTTGCTCACCCTCCCAAAAAGTAGAAAGAAAGGATAAAGTTTCTAAGTATCATCAAGAATAACAAGGCAAGAGATCCATAAGATGGGTATACTCAAGAATCATGAGGACCCACCAATCTTTCTTCAATAGACTTCAACAAGATAACCTCAAGAGGAAGGAAGAGCACTAGACTCTATATTTTTATAATAATATAGATATATAGTATGTGTTAGTATTTTAAATGTACTAAGTATAAGGGAAATACCTGATGAATAATTTCATGTCACGGAGAAAATGCATAACTCATGAGATGCAAGACTATAATAATAGAGACATGAAGGAAAGTATGAGATAAGATACAATTTCGAAATCATATAGTAAAAGCATCAACTTTACAATAAAGCTCAAAGTAACATAATCATTTTGTAGGATATCAATCTTAACCTACAATAAGACCATTAGAGTTATCACATGGAATTCGATGTCACTTTCACATTAAGAAGAAAGAGTATACTTTGTCAAGATAGACTCTATGATGGTATAATCATTCATGAGCTATATGTGGATCCACTAATTAGTCCTATAAGGCAACTTATGGTGGCACATAATTTTAGATAAGAGGTTGCTACTAAGAATCCCTTGGGAAGATAACCTTAATGTCTTACGGATCAAACCCCACCTCAAACCCTCTCTGTGCTAAGTAAAATCCCACAGAATGGTAAAATCATAGTACAAGAGTCAATCATAATCAATCATACCTTTGAGTCATAAAAAATCATCATAATTAGAATAGCTCCTTAATGTGAGAATTATCCTCATCGCATCTCGATTTATGATTCGTGAGAAAATCCTTTCAACAACATTCAATCATTCATTTATGACTTCCATAATTCTTGTATAAGATTTTTCATAAAACATAAATAAAGTCCTCTTTCATTTATAATCATAGTTCATCATAGACTAGGGTAATTTTGTAGGTTCGATCTGAAATTAACTTAGAATATGCAATTGAATAAAATTGCATAATTACAATAGAAATCATCAATTGAAATTATAATCATAACAACCCACTTTCATAGATCATGAACCATAGAAAGCCTTGTAGAGGAACTTCTTATAAATCATGAAATTAACTGTAAATCATACTTAATTGGATCAATAAATTAAAAAATTTAAAACCCAAATCATGTAATTGAAAGAGAATTGAACAAGATTCATTATGGGATCATGAGTCCTAAATAAATTTTATAGAGATTTCATAAGAAAATCATTAATTTCATGTAATTATTATAAATTCATATTAAAATAGATCAATGATCATATTATCAATCATAATTTGAGAAATTGAGTAGAAGTTAAGAAGACCCATAAAATTTCATTCTTGAAATTTGATATAAAGTTAGAAATTAAATCGCTCCATGGATGAAAGGATTCCATGGATATAAACTCACATAACTTGGATGAAAAAAATTAGAAGACACTTGAAGAATTTCCTTGAAATTTGTTAAGAATTTGGAAGAATTCCTTGAATGTCTTTAAAGGAATTTTGAGAGCCTTTGTAGAGAGAGAAATGTTTGAATTGAAGACCTAGGGATGAACCAATGAATAATTGAGTGGTTAGGGTATTTAATAGGTTAAGGATTTTAGTTCAAAAACCATCCAGGTTCATTAAAAGATGGATCGGGAAAAGTCCAAAGTACCCCCACTTAATAACTAAATTCGGACTAAAGTAGGGGATCATGTTCTCCGTGGCATCAAACACCAACTCAGGACCTATCGAGGTCACTTCACCTACTTCAATCCAAATATGAGTTCTACAATTAATAGATACATAGAAGAATGTAGTCAATCCATGCCAAGAATGATATCAAAATTGGTCATGTCAAGTTCAATAAGATCACAAGAATTAATTTATGTAAGCCCAACATAGGATATCCTCTTTAGATTCTTTTAGCTAAAACTGAATCACCAATAAGGGTATAATGGAAAAAGGATCTAATAAGACTTTAGGACATGTATCAAATCTTACAATAAGATAAGGAGTAACAAAAGACATATTTGGCATCCAAATCAAGCAAAGCATATACATCAAAGTCAAAAACCCACAGTACCCTTCCCTTCATCCTCATTTTCTCATATTCTATTTGTTCAACATATGTCATAAGTCTAGAAATGTTCACTTCTTTGACCAACATGGTTGTTTCATATTCCTTGGACACCAAGTCCAAGAAACCCACCATAAATTTACTCATCCTTGTCGTTGGATCGAAGACCAACAGAGGAGTATACTTGGACAATTGTTAAGGGCATACTATCTCATACTCATGCTTTCTTGATGAAGATTGATAAATTCTTGGATTTTGACTTCCCTTAATTCCAAATGAAAGAACAGATCAAGACATGCACCTTTCAATTCTTTCTAAGCCAATGAACAGCCTCCCATGTTCTTTCATCCTTCCATTGTTCATACCATACCCTTGCAACACCTTTGAGTTCGTAAGTAGCTAAGTCTGCCTTCTCTTCCAAAGACACACCCATAATAGCCAAGGTCTTGTAGACTTCATCAGCAAAATCTTATTGATCCTCATCCATTAACAACAATGAAACTCAAGCAGATTCATTCTCATGATGTCTCGAACCCTTGTTGCCGCCACTCCTACATTTGTAACTACTCCTCCTTGGTTGGCTTATGCCATCACTATGCTAGCCTTTGGATAGTGGTCTAAAACTCTGCATTGGTGACCAGCTTGGCTATAAGGTTATGAGAAGCTTAAGGAACTTTGGTCCTTTCATCATCATTGGCTCCTCTTTGCATCAATACTTGACATGGAGGAATCTTCTAAAAATCACAAAGAGCAATTGTTAGAGAGAGGAGTCTTATAGTACACTCAATCACATGACATAGATTATGAAATGAGTGAAGATTTCCTAAAATGCTACACAGCCTCCTATTAAATATGGTGCACTTCACACTTATGAATAAGACTCTACTTGTCACTGCATATTGAACCTCCTAGGACACATCGAAATCTTGACCTTTGATGCTAAGTTTGTCATGACCCAAGCTAGGCCCTAGATGTGACACATCGATTAGGATTCCTGAGAAAATCTCAAACAAGACTCTTAGCATATCATAAGTATAAATAAGGTAAAAGCATTAATCAAACTCTAGAAGAAGTCAAAAACATGTCTTAATCATCAACTCAATAGCAAGGAGTAAATAAGGTCAATAAGAGATGGCATAGACTTTGTATATAATCCAATATGCCTCTACATGGTCTAATATAGGCAGGGGCTAAAACAATTTCCTAGCTTAGCCTCGAAGGAAAGAAGTACAAGAAGTAGTCTCATAGTATCTCAAAAGCTAAAACAATAATAGTATAGTAATGCTAGGCTTACCCTCGAAGCGTAAGGACTCACTACAAATCTTCAAAGAAAATGTTGGAATCTAGCCATGAAAATGAGGTGAGGAATGATTGTCCGTCCTTATATCGTGATATAATGAAGGCAACAAGAATGTGTTAGTACGTTTAAATCTACTAAGTATGCGGGCAATGCAACAAAAGTAAAATCATGTTGTGCAATGACTAATTCAAATAGCATGATAGTAAAGACATTTAAAACAAAAGTAAACATAAAAGGGTCAAAGCACAAATAAAACATAAGAGTATCATGTAGAAGTAAAGGCTATAAATAATCATGTGAAACACTATAGAGAATTATACATATGTGGGATATAATCATAATTGATAATAATAGCATGTGATTAATAACATGGAATTCGATGTAACTCCCACATCGAGAAGGGAGGCTACTTTGAAAAGGTAGACTCCATGATAGTACAATAAATCAGCATCATGAGTTATATGTGTATCCACTAGCTAGTCCTATATGGAAACCTATGGTGGCACATAGTTTTAGACAAGAGGTTCTACTTAGGATTATCTTGAGAATATAACCTTAATATCTTCCGGACCAAATCCTACCTCAAGCCTTCTCAGTGCTAAGTCAAATCCCATGGAATAGTAAATTATAGTACATTAAAATAATAAGAAACACATCATAACTTGAGTCACTAAAAAATCATCTTTCATATAGAATAGCTCATTAAAAACTTGGTGATTTATCAATGTGAGAATTGTCCTTACCACATCTAGAATCCTTGATTAGGCGAGAAAGTTCTTTCACCAATATTCATTCATTCACTTAGGGTTTCCACAAATAATACATGAGAGTTTTCATAAAATATAAATGAAATCCTCTTTCATTCTTGATCATAGTTCACCATACAATAGGGTAGTTATGTGTGTTCGATCTCAAAACAACTTTAAAAAATCAGTTAGTTTAGTGAAATCTTGCATAATTACAATCAAAATTATAAATTGAAATTATAATTGAAGGAACTAATATTGATGCTCATGAACCTGAGATGGCCTTATATAGAAATCACATGTAATTCATCAAAATCATGCAATTAACAAGAAATCATGTATAGATGAGTAAATAACCATTATATAAATCACAATTTATGGAATTGAAATGCTAAAAACCCTTAAAATACATAACTTGAATTTGGATGAAAAAGGGGGGAAAAAAACTTTGGACTCCGTGGGTGAAAAGGATCCATGGATAAACATCTACATACCTTGAGTAGAAATCTAGCTTGAAACCTTAATTTAATAGTGGAATTTGCAAGAAACCCTAGCTTCCCTTCCTTGCACTTTTGAGAGAATAGAGGAAGAAGACTTAGGTGATTTTGTTAGGAATGCGAGAAATGATTGGGTTGGGATGAAGTAATCGGATAAAAACAGATATAGATAGTTTAATAAGGCTAACACTATGTAGTTTAGGGGTTAAACGGATAGGAAATACCCTTTATTAAAATCTATCAGAGTGAACCATGAGAGGGGTCTACAGGTTGTAAACCCTTCTATGACTCATACAAATGGTCTTATGGAACTTAAGTCCAAAAAGATGGCCTCTATAGTTGACTTATACAAACCCCTTTCTACAGCTTGTGGTTGCTTTCACGAGCCATAATTACCCCTCATGAAACCTGTATACCAAAATCTTAGCTACTGGAATTTACACCTCAATCTATGAAATCGAACTTACATTTTACAATAACTTCTACGGCTTATAAAGGGCCCTTATAGTTTGTTACAACACTGAGTCAAATTTCCAATTTTAGAACCCCATATAAGAATGTTGTTTAGGACCCATCAACATATCCACGACCCTTAAGTGGTTTCGTCTTGTCGAAACCAATTTTAATGCCTTTTAAATTCCACTCATGGGCTCATTTATGAGGCATTTTTCTAACCACGAATTGTGAAAGACCCCTCGTACTTCCTAAAATTTTCCAAGTCTAGTGGTCGCCTATGAGACCCCCATCTATGGCTCGTAAAGCCACATATGATCCGTAAATGGACTTGTAGTCCCTAATGTCAATCTAATTTCAAGATTTTCTTTCTTGTTTTGACTTTTCAACTTATGGGATATTACAACTAAAAATATAGACGAATACATAAAAGGCCTGAACGAGTTGGCACACCCTTGAATTTGAATGATCATTGGTCTTTTGAGGATGTTAACAATCGTCTGAAGAAGTCATGTACTCAACAAATAAATAGCAAGTGTAGTATCAGTACACATAAAAATAGTATACTAGAATGATCACGTGGCTATTCCAATAAGAGAAATATATAATAGGCAACTATAACTTAGTAAAACAACACACATGACATACCATTTTCATA
The DNA here is from genome assembly GCA_026153255.1 of Solanum medicagineum. Classification (NCBI taxonomy): domain Eukaryota; kingdom Viridiplantae; phylum Streptophyta; class Magnoliopsida; order Solanales; family Solanaceae; genus Solanum; species Solanum medicagineum. The sequence goes on from JAPFFP010088520.1 coordinate 20,608, forward strand.
ATTATCATTATTCCATAGTAAATTCAACAATGGCCCTCTCAGAGATCCACACCAAACAAGTTGCGGTGGAATGTGACACCAATATGATGATATGTTGAAATGTGACACTCAATTCAATAATGTGTCCAAATGTGACATCTGATCCAATCATGTATCATAACATGACACTTAATACAATAATTACAATCACAATCATAATTACACGCACCATGAATAATCCAAAAATTTAGTGATAGGTTCATCGCATGTAATTTGATTATGAAAAATCATTTATTAGGTTCATGTCATTATTTCTTATTCAGATACATACATGAAGTACTAGGAAGTAATTAATATGCATATATCACCCAATAAGAATATCAAACTATCACCTACCTTGAAACAATCCTTGAAAATGCTAAGTGTTAGACTCCATATTTCTTTAAATTAAGGATAATTATCTCATTGGAAAATCTTGTTGTGGATACCGTGTAATTTGAACTTAAGTATATTTTCGGTGCATGATTAGAATATCAAGTGAATTTAGCATGCATAATTAAGTTTGAGTCGGAAGTCCTCGATTGGATCAAAATAGAAAAATTTGGGACCTAATTGGTCAATAGGCTAAGATGGACCCCTTATGATGCAATTTTGGAAAGTTGAAAGTCTATATATAT
>JAPFFP010088530.1:0-21262 GCA_026153255.1 Solanum medicagineum
TAGTGTAATCAACCATACTTGCTCAAAGGGACATAATCGTAGACATATATGTGATCGCATTCTTGTCATAACCATAATCTTATCAAAATCATATACATAAACATAGTTGGGTCTTGACCAACTTCATAAACTTCATCAAAACCATAGTCATATATGCAATGCTATGAATGAGGTGAGACTAACATGGGTAATAGATATTCAAACTTATATCAATAATACATTATGAAATTCAAGTGAAAACATAAGTAAAATTCACATTTAAATTCTAAATATAGATTATCCATGCAGAAATCAAGCTTTAAAGGGGACATGCACATTCATAACCTCATAATAATAATGTAGTTCAACATATTAGGGCTTAAATCAACTTAAAATCATCAATAAAGCATATCTCATACTTCAATTAAATTTATTAAACAATAATTCTCAAAACCCATTTTTAAAGTAAGCTAAAATTACTGAAAATCACCTGAAAAGAGTTTGGGTCTTCTTGGTTGAAAGGGACCAGGAATCAATCCCACATACCTTGCTTAGAATGATGAATTTGAGAAGTATTTAGCTTAACGTTGAATCCCCAATTGAATCCTAACTTGAATCTTGAATATGAGACTTGGAGAGAATTTTAGGAATTTGAATTCTAGAGCATCAGTGTTTTCCAATAATGATGAATTGGAATGAAAGAGTATCAGCTGATTTATGGGTCTAGGATAGGTGAAAAGTCAATGAACACCCTTAGAATAACCCAAAATTACGTAAGGGCCATTACTGACATGGAAGTAAAAATTTGCATAGAACCCTGCACAGACGAGCTATATAAAAATGGGCATAACGTCTTGATCCGAACTCAGAATTAGGTGAAACTAGATGAGTTGGAAAGCTAATTCAAAGACATTCGATTTGATATGTTGTGGTCCACCCAGTTCTTCTTGTGCTAAGTGATATGACTATTTAAATTTGACCCTTCTATTGGCTCTTGTGAAATGCTTAGCCAATGGAATTTCTTTGAACTTGACTTGATAAAAGAGACCAATGATGACCCTAAACCACATAAACATAACTTGGATTGAAGGCTTGAAAGTGAATATAGCGTGTGCTTGAAGGTCACTTAGAGATCTTTCGACTAGAGCTTGAAAGGAGGATTAGGGAACTGTTTGAGCGAAGGAATAAGAAGCTAAGTGTTAAAATAAGTACGGATAGTAATGAAGGAGAATAAACTTTTTTTTTTTGGGGGGGGGGGGTTCTATATAGGGGTCACATGGCCCGGGGAGGGGTTCATAAGGTGTCACCTTAGTCAAAAACTTTTTCGGAACCAAATTCCAAGCACCACTAAAGCTATACAAAGTCCTGGTCCTTACAAATAGTCATTTAGACTCCACTCAATCATGCTCAACATATAAAACACATAAGATGCTCGTTATATAGATATGTATGAACAAGCAACATTCTCCTCATGCTCAATCATGCTCAAGTTACTAAACTCAGACAATCACAATCATGGTCTCATATTGTCAAGCATAAACTAATACCTCAATTTCATATAAATAGCAATACAACATATCAATTCATTCATATATATTTATGAGGACTCAAAATAAATGCAAGAAACCCAAATATTAGGATCATGGGATTTCAATACTCAGTTCTTATTTACAAATTTGACTTCAATAGACAAAAAGGCACGTAATAGATGAAAAGGCACGTGGATGAACTCAATCCAACGTTTTTTAAGTAGCCTTACATACCTGTAATTTCGAAGAACAATCAACTCTCGGATAATCTCCACTCATGGCTTGGGACCATAGTTTTCTCCTATTCTCAATGCTATCGAGATCTCTAAGTGTTTTATAAGGGGTAATACCTTTAGAATATTGATAATGGGTCCAAAATCAGTCAAAAACATCATGGTTTTAATTAAAAAGGGTAGGAAAGGATAAAAAACTCTTCTCTAAAAAGTCTTGACAAAGTCAATATCCATGTTAAGAGAAGCTCTAAGAAGATCGTATGAAACACATCGACATACTCCCGAACAATAGAAATAGACTCCATCGGTGGTGGCTCAACACCAATATCACGAATGAATGCCAAATAAGCAAGACATTCCTGACTCACTAGTTTCAGTGATCGAATATAAGAAATGACTTTTTTGGGGTAGGAATCACTCGAACCCCGCCATACAACACTCGATCTATCCAGAATACCTAATGTCACGGTCTTAGCATAACAATCAGTACGGATACATAATAATAAGTGGATCAAGGATCAAATAATATTGATACATGACTATGACAGACTGGTACAATACCTGTAATAATTGAATCAGATGCTCAGCCTCGGGCCTCCTAGGAAAAGCATAGAAATGACAATCTCCACCACCGGCTGCCTGAGCATGACCTTTACCTCCTTGTTATCCCGTTGCATCACATGTACCCCTACCCAGAGTATGCCTACCTCTACTTGGATGCCCTCTACCATGATCCCTAATCTGAGGTGTTCCATCTCTGGCTAGAGATGCCTAGTGCCTAACTGGTGCTGCTGAATAGGAGTAGTGTGGCCCCACATGAGTCTGATGAAGGCAATGTCTAAGCACATAATCTGGAGAGCCACACTTCCTAACAGGACCATAGGTAAAAAGAGGACTGAGAAGATGAAGAAGCAATACTATAACCACATAGACTTGTAGGCCTGTGTTAAGAGCTAGATGGTCCCTGACTATAACCATGAAGACCATGAGGGCTCATACCACCCTTTGAAGCTGACAAGGAAGCATGATATAGACCTTGGTATTGACAACTACCATCCCCTCAATGGAGATCTCTATCCCCTGACGAGGTACCTGTGAAGTAACTCGATGCTCTGACGCTCTTAGGGTCTCCAAAAACCTATCTAAGCAACAACTCCACCTCCTTGGCAGTACCCACTATAGGTGAAAAGAAGCACCCTCACGTGAAGACCTGAACATAAAAGCGAATAGAGAATACAAATCCTTTTACAAATCTGTGAACTCTCTCTGCCTCTGTAGGTATCAATGAGAAAGATAGTAGAATCTAGCCTCATACTCGGATACTGTCATGCCTCCCTAGATCAAAGTCTCCAATCTAGTCTTGCTCTCCTCATGAATAATCCAAGGAATAAATCTCTCCTAGAAAGCCTCTGAAAGTACCTTCCACTAGATTGGTGGGGACCCTGTTGGCCTGGGGAGCATATAAGACTGCCTCCACTCCGGAGCATTCCCTCACAACTATAATACAACCAATCTGACTCCCAGTGAATCCACTAGGCCTACAACCTCAAATATCTCATAATTCAAGGTAAGGAAATCATATACATCCTCTCCCTTAGCACCTTAGAACTAGGGTAGTTTCATCTTCTGAAACTACTCATATCTTTACTGATTATTTGTTACCAATACCGACTTATGAGCAACTTGGGTTGGTGGAACCATTTGTGTCGATGTATCAATTGACACATGAGGAGGCATATAAGGGGGTGGGTTTATCGAAACTTAATGATTTACTATATACTCTTCGAAATCATGATGTTGCTCTGACACTTGAGGAGGGGGGAGCCTCACCTCTAGTTGATCCCTATGGTATATCTCAAGCAATAGTCTCAAGCATGTCTATCATCCTCTGAAGTGTAATAGGATCCTCGGCCTCTGGAGGAGTCTTTGTTGCCTGGGGTCGATTGGAGGCTTAGGTGAGATACCTCTATCATAATCTCTCGTGGGAGCTGCACCATAGGCACATCCTCGGCCCCTACCATATCCTTTGGCTCTACCTCTACCTCTGCCCTGAGATAGGGCCTCAACAATTGGCTCCTCAACTCTGTCCATAGATAAAGATTGGGTCCTAGTTATCTGCCAAAAGGAATACACAATACTCGGCGACCTCACCATAATCACGCATGATAGGAATTGGAAGAACGAAAGGAAATTTCCTAATAGCCACTGTAGCCTCTCAAAGATATGTAACGGACATCTCCATACCGATCCTTAAGTACTCACTTGGCTTGTACATATATGAGACCTATAAACTTGGGGATCTGATACCAAATTGTCACAATTCAAAAATGGGTGTGATGGCACTTGCCTAATCCACCAAGACAAGTAAGCCTAAACTTTCTCAATTCAAGATATAATATTAAAAGTGGAAGAAAATAAAGTCTAAAGGATCAAGCCTATAAACCCTCCCAAGATTGGTGTCACATATACAAATCTCTAATGTAAAGAGTACAGAAGAAACAAAATACAAGTCTGATGTCCCAGTTCTCAAATAGAACATAGATATGATAAAAGACTCCGAGAGTCTGCCAGGATAGACAAGTTGCTACCTCTTCAATGTCCAAAAGCCCGTTCCACCAAAAAAGGAAGCTACTTAGGTGGAACCGGGCAAATAACCTACACAGGAGTATAGAAGCAAGGTGAGTACCAAGCAACAGGCACACAGCAAAAGGATATAAGCACAAGTAAAGAATACATAACAAAATACTCCTTCTACACCAACCACATACCGGGAACTACATACCTGCTCAGAAAAAGTCCCACCACAACAACAACAACAACATATATGTACTTAAAGACCACACAATAATTAACCTAACGATTATCATAAGGTATAGCTAAGATATATAATAATGTCTCAATATATATACAGATCGGTCATACATCAAATATCTCACAACAATTTTAGATACAGTCTAGGCATAATCATATCATAAATTCAATCTCAATAACTAAAACAAGTTATAAACATATAGTACAATAGAATGAAAGGAATCAATGCAATGTTAAGTAATTGTTATGCATATCTGTCCTACGATACACATCCTATGGGGGACATATCTATCAATATCTACTCCAGCTTGTGAGGCCCATTCCTGGTGTTTCAATATCTCATATTTGTGTTTCCCACCACGGTTGTGCAGCCCGATCCCTATTTCTCTTTCAATGTTTCTCACCATGGGCGTGTGGTGGAATTCCCATTTCTCTTTCAATATTTTCCACCACAGATGTGTAGCCTAATTCTTATTTTTCTTTCAATGTTTCTTGCCACGGACGTGTGGCCCGATCCTTATTTCTCTTTAAGTGTCTCATCGGTATTTCATCAGTGAAACTCAATGAAGAATGCACATCAAGAACATAATGCAAGAGTCCACAACACAACATATACATCAATTCAAGTCAATATCACGATATACAATGTATAATGATAGGTCTGATGTAGTCAATTTTCTAACGCACAACTGGAACTCAACAATAATATCTCCAATATTTTCCACAATTAGGCACAATATGATCCACAATTTCACATTCGTATATCACAAGGGATTCTCAATATCAAAAATCATAAGTCAATACATATCAATCTTTAACATTCACTTTCTCATCATATGGGAAATCTACACTTACATCGAATTCTCATAATAAACCAAGTCCAACACATTCAACAACAATTACCCAATTATTTTAAGTCAGAAGAAAAGGAAATATGGTGTTCAAGTAAGCTTTACAAGGTTTAGGAATCCATTTGCCTTGATTAAAAGCCAAATGTCACACCCCGGAGGGACCTAAAACGTGGACGGCGCCCAGAGACTTTTTTTTGTCCCCAAGTGAAACACTTGACCTCATCACATTCATTCGATCAATCAATCTACCAATCAGCGGAAGTTAACAGAATATAAATGGGCACATCTATCATCTAATCTCAAAATAATAGTATAAACGAAAGGCTAATAAAAAAGAACTAGCTCACAATCTTCGCAATCAACATTCGACTCTAGTCTATGTAGCCTCAATCACTATTAGCTAGTGCCAATGATAGATCTATGGATACCTTAATCAAAATAAAATCTAAGAAACTCTAACTCATAGTCATGATGAAAATAAAGTAAATGAATCCTTCGAAGTAGGGGAGGCTCACCAATCCACTGAACGTCCAAAGATCTTGAACAATGCGCCTGCTGATGAACTCTATCCTGTGTATCTACATCATAAAATGATATAGCACTAGAGTGGCATCAGTATGTGAAATATACAGTATGTAAAATAGCTAAGTGAAATCGAAAAAGGTAGAATAATATAGAGATAACGATCAACTCAATACAAAAACCAATCAATATGTCAAATGTCTATCTAAAGCAAGAATAAAGAGTAGATAGGTGATCCATCAACCAATCAACTCATCAATCAAATTAGGCTTATTTCAAAGGGACTCATCTCAACTCATCTCATCTCATCTCATCCCATCACATCTAAGAGTACTCAGTTTGGAAACATTCTGGGAGTTTCTCTTATCCGACAATAATCACTTATGAGCCAGTAATTATACAACAATCATGTTGATGTTGCCACAATCGTTCTATACTTTCCAGGTAGAGAACGAATCGAAACCATAAGGACAATTCCAAATGGAGACATCAATCTATAAGTCCTCTATTGATTTCAGGGATTTCTAATCAGAGGGAACCTCAACATCATATGATGTGATGGTCCTAATCCTCATCTATGCTTAGCTACGTAGTTTGACGAATGCGAGTTGGTATAACTCTTACTCTTTCGGTGCTCGATACTCCTCCCATGACTCAATGCTCATAAAACAATCTATCCAATCAAACTATGTCAATCCAATCATCTTAATCAGGCTCATGGAGGCACAATCTTTCAATCAATCTCATAGAGACACTAATCATCTCATCAATCAATATATTAATCAATAGCTCAACGCTAGGGACAATCATTAGGGAACAATCGAATAGACAAATTATTGGAGTTTATTGATAGAGACTCGTAGTACTATCAAGTTCTATCAATTCATCATCATACTCATATCATAATCACAATCGACATTCTCAAATTAAGGCTCTAGACTGAATCCCTAGGTTCATTCATGCATGCTTTGACAATTATCATGTAGGGTTATAAAATATCTCATGAAAAATGTTCAATTCAAGAAAGAAAAGTTATGATGCTCATCAACATATGAAAATACATGTAATAGATATAATTTTTCAAGAAAATAATCAAGAATCATATATGGAAACATCAAGAACTTTCAACTCTCTTCTAAGACTATCTGTGGGGCACATGAGAGAACAATACCATGCTTTTAGTTTGGCCTTACATACCTGGGATAAAGTTCTTTCAATCAACTGTCAAGAATACTCCTTGAATTCTTCAATCTCACGTTCTTCTTTCATCTCTCTCAAGCCCTAACTTTCAAGTGTTGTGAAGAAAGACTTAGAATGAGTTTTAGACCCTATTTACTCATCAAAAAGACCTAAATTGATCATGTTGCCCATCAAATTAATAGAAAAAGTTTCATCCCAAAAATGCTGAGTTCACGTCACGAACTGGGCGCGGACCTGCATATTTTCTTTTTGAAATTTTCCATTAAAAATAAATAAAAAAACAAAGTGTTGGTCCGCGTCCCTAGCACACTGTGCCTCGGGCGCACACCGACACTATTTTGTTTAATTACAAAAAATTATTTTTTGACTCGGTTGCTCTAAAATCCGAACGAGACCATTTTCCCACTCAATTTTTCATATTGATTGCACATCCAGTCTCTTATTTGCAAACAAAGCATGGGAATACGCGTTATGCACAGGGTTTTTTTCTAAGGGTATTTTGAGAATTTTACTTGGTGTTATATTATCTCCCCGTTAGGATCATTCATCCTCGAATGATGAGTGAGGGTGGATATCAAGGTACGAATAGATTCAAAACGCATCCCAACATTCGCATCTTTCAATCAATCTTTCGACTCCTCATCACTATCAACAATCAGACTCAAGGATAGACAATCATCAAGAAAAGACAATCAATTTAGTTAAGGTAAGGAAATTTACCTTCAACATTCTCATCCACTGGCATGAATAGGTGCGGATATTTTGCTGTCATCTCTTCCTCAACTTCCCAAGTGACCTCCTCAACGAATTGATTCCTCCACAGGACTTTGACTGAGCCTATCTCTTTGGTTTTCAATCTGAGAATCCGACGATCAAGGATTTGGATCTAAATTTCTTCAGAGGTCAAACTATCCTTCACTCCGATGCTCTCCGCAGGGATTACCAAGTTAGGATCTCCTAAACATTTCTTCAACATCGACACGTCGAACACCAGATGAATACCATCTAACTCAGAAGGCAACTCTAATTCATAGGCAACCTTCCCAATCCTCTTTAAAATCAGATAGGGTCCAATATTGCATGACTCAATTTACCATTCTTCCCAAATGTCATGACACTTTTCATAGGTGGCACTTTCAAAAATATCCAGCCATTCACCTCAAACTCCAACTTATCATATCAGTGTAAGATTGCTGGAAACTTTGTGCAGTCTTTAATCTCTCTTTAATGATCTTAACCTTCTCCAATGGTTGATGGACAAGGACAGGCCCAATCAAATTTGCTTCCCCAACCTCGAACCAACCAATGGTGATCTACATCTCCTCCCATACAAAGCTTCGTAGGGAGTCACCTGAATGCTAACATGATACTATTGTTACACGCAAACTCAATCAATGGTAGGTGATCATCCCAATTACCCTTGAAATTAAGAACATAGGCTCTCAACATATCTTCCAACATCTGAATTGTACGCTCTGCCTGACCATCTGTCTGTGGATGGAAGGTTGTGCTCAAATTCACTTTCGTACCCAATCCTTTCTGGAATGATCTCCAAAATTGGGATGTGAATTGAGCTCCTATGTCTGAGATGATAGACAAGGGAAGCAATGCAACCTCACAATCTATTGGATGTACATCTTGGTGTACTTCTCCACAGTGTTAGTTGTCTTAACTGCTAAGAAGTGAGCCAATTTAGTCATCCTATCCACAATCACCCATATCAAATCATATAGCTTTTGAGACTTCGGTAGACCAGTAATGAAGTCCCACATTAATCATCTCCTACTTCCATTCTGGATTCTCAAAGTTCTAAGCTAATCCACACGGCCTTTGGTGCTCAAATTTCACTTGCTGATAATTTGGCCACTTAGAAACAAATTCAGCAATATCCCGCTTCATTCCACTCCACCAATAGATTTCTCCTAAGTCATGGTACGTTTTGGTAGACCCAGGATGAGTGGAGTATCTAGTGCTATGAGCTTCAGCCACGATTCTATCTCGAATACCATCAAATTCTGGAACGCACAATGTACTCTAGTACCTCAACACCCCACCTCCCCCTTTGGAGAAGACTATCACTTTCTGTTTGTGGACAACCTCCTTCAATTGGAGTAGGACAAGATCTAGATCTTGCTTTTCTTTCACCTTTGCCACCAAAGATGAACCAGACCATTCTGAACATTTACTCCTCCATTATCGTTCTCCTCAAGTTGAACTCCCAATTGGGCCAATTGATGCACTTCCTTAGCTAGCTCCTTTTTCGCTTCCTCAATATGCACTGTGCTACCCATGGACAACCTGTTAAGAGCATCGACAACAATTTAGCTTTACCCAGATGGTAGAGAATGCTTATGTCATAATCCTTGAGCAACTCCAACCATCTTTTCAGTCGCATGTTGAGCTCTTTCTGACTGAAAACATACTGCAAGTTCTTATGGACGATGAACACATCCATATGCACTCCATACAAGTAATGGCGCCAGATTTTATGTGCAAACACCACTGCTGCCAACTCAAGATCATACGTTGGATAGTTCCTCTCATAAATCTTAAGTTGTCTAGAAGCATAGGCTATCACTTTCCCCCCTGTGCATCAACACATATCCCAATCCAACTCTCGAAGCATCACAATAGATTACAAAATCTTCTATCCCACCAGGCAAGGTTAGGACTAGTATAGTAGTCAGTCTAGTCTTTAATTCTTGGAATCTTTTCTCACACTTGTTGGACCACTGAAACTTGACCTTTCTCTGAGTCAACCTTGTCAATAGTACGGATAAGGAAGAATACCCCTCAACAAATCGGTGGTAGTAGCCTACCAACCCCAAGAAACTTCTTCCATCGGTTGGAGAGGTTAGTCTAGGCCAGTTCTTAACTATTTTAATCTTTTGAGCATCTACTCACATACCATCACAGGGGACAATATGGCCTAAGAAAGTCACAGACTTAAGCTAGAATTCATGTTTCAAAAAACTTTGCATAAAACTTGTTGTCCTTAAGGGTTTGGAGGACAATTATGAGGTGATTTGCATGCTCCTCTTCATCTCTTGAATAGACTAAGATATCATCAACAAACACAATAACAAACATATCCAGATACTGTCTGAACACTCTATTCATCAAATACATGAAGGTTGCAGGTGCATTCATTAACCCAAAGGACATGACCTAGAACTCAAAATGGCCATATCTAGTCCTAAAGGTTGTCTCTAGAATGTCACACTCCCTCAATTTCAACTGATGGTTACCAAATTGGAGGTCTATCTTTGAGAAACAAGAGGCACCCTGAAGTTGGTCAAACAAGTCATCCTACCATGTAAAATAAATTTTTAATGCCTTAACTAAAGGATCTAAATCAAAGGATCTTATTCCGCCTTATTATTCGATGAATCTTTTCTTTGTCCTTTATACTTCTATCAGATGAAAAGAATACATGTGAGCTACTCTTTTAAAAATAGAGATATGTATCAACCACTTTGTAATGATCGGAGTATACGTGAGTTACTTTTGTACAAAGATATTTCAACTTCAGCTCCAAATGACAAAGTTGAGGAGTATATCAGACACTTTTCTCTACTCGGGAAAAAACTTTCTTCATCTCTATATGTCTTGTCTACCTCTTATTCCACATTGCTCTTATTTTACAACAAGTCAATAATACTAAATCTTAATTTTTATGCTACAATTAATTAACTCATCGTAGAATTGTGATACCATTTTGTTACTTTATTAAAAAAAAAATTAGATCTAGACTATTGTTGTTTTTGTGTTGTTGGATTCTGTTCAATAGCCGTTAATCACTAATTAAACGGCTAAATACCTGATCAAATCACTTCTTCAAATACCTCAACTTTCTAAATTTTTTTCTCCAAAATCACCAACAATTTATAAAAATCTATTTTTAAAAAAATCAAATCTCTTCATCAAATTCAATCCAATGTGTACTCTTCCCCACCTCACTTCAATTGAGTTCAAGTCTCACTGTCATCGATTTCACCAAATATTTCGTTTAACCAATTACATTTTCTTAGGTGCATCATTGAGTTGTATCTTCCTTATTCTCTCCTTATGCCTAATCCCATCATTACACGGTAGGCATTTTATCCATCTCCACATTGTGCCCGGTTGCACGGACACTGCAACCCTACCAGGGTCCAACAATTGGTATGCTATTCATATGGTAGCTACTGTTTAATGGCAATATTTCAAGGATCATCTGTTGTGCTTATCTGCACAAAGACTAATCATCTTTTAGGAGAATTAAAGTCTTATGTTATTGAAGAAAATGGTGTTGATATTTTGAAATTGATTGGTGGATTTTCTATTTTGATATTTTGTTTGGGATGGGCGGTTTTGCTTTTGGCTTTTGTCTTGAGGTAGAATGCCTTTTTGGAAGGGAATCATGGTTCAAATTTTAAACAAGACAAGACTTTGAAAGGATATTCTTGTCCAACCCAAGTATAATCTTTGTTACAGGACAACTCGATGCACAAAGTAGTTGATAGTATTGCACGACCTATAGATTTGCCTAATGTAGTACAAGTTTGCAGACTTGTTTCAAAGAAGTAAAAGCAACTTAAGACACAGAGTTTTATCATGAAAAACACTTGGCTCACAAAGGTAAAAAGACCATGACCTGTACCATTACAGGATTTCGCCCCAACTTCACTAAACCAAATGAGCCTCAACAAAAAGATATCCCTAGTAATCTAATAAAAAGCAAACTTCAAAATCTCCTAACTTTACACAAGCCTCCAAAGGTTTATGTCCAAAGTTCACGAGTTGCCCTCAACTTGAAGACTATACCTTAATTCAGTTTATAGATCACTGAACGAACACAGTACAATAAGACTCAACAAAAGGAAAGACTTCCTAAGTTAAGACACAACATGAACTAGATTGTCAGTTGTTTCTTCAATTCACTGCACTCAAGGTAATCACTCTGCTTTTTGCATACCTTTCTTTCTCTATCTCCACTTCTATTTAATCAAACTCCTAAGGAGTTCTTCTAAAGGTCAAACTCCTCATGTGTCATCATCTCTTGCTGTAGTAAAATTCTTCATCAAGTAGAACTCCTTCTTGACACCAACTCTTTTCTTCACATGTGATTGTTAAATTGTCTTCCTACTTTTGTGTTGCAATCTTATCTCTAAGAATGTTATGCATGCCGCAACTTCTGGTATCTTGTCTTTCCCTCTTTGAGATAGTGCAATGAAGGACCTAATTGATCAACATGTTTCTAGTCCTTTGTCCATCATCAAAATTGCATTGAATTCAACATATTCCCCCTTTTTTGATGATGACAAACCTCCTGGATTGTTATATCCTGACATTTTTATCTGCTGGTACTAACAAGAACACTATTGAATGAAATAGGTTAAACAAGGGTTATAAACATTGCACAACTCATAGATAACTTTTTCCCTTTTGGCATCATCGAAAAGAGGCTTCCATAATAGACAAACAAAAAGTTGAGAACTACAATTCAAGGCCGCAAGGCCTATCACCAAGAAAACAGAGTAAGACAAAGTTAAACATGCATTGAGGATAGCAAACACACATGAACTTCAGCATACAAGACCAACCTAGAATATGAGAACAATCAGAAAATAACATTTAAGTGCCTTAAAGCACCGATAACGTAATCAGGAACCTAAAAAATAGATTGTCCAAGGAACAGGTAAGGTAAGAGGGACAAAGAAAGTTTATGCACAATTTCAGCATGGGAAACACGTTCCTTGTGCAGAGTGTCCTCGAGCTCAGAGATCCTGGAAAGCAAGGGACTACTCTTTTGCGCAAACTCTTGATGTAGCAGAGGTTAACTCAATAGTCTTGGCATCCAGAGCAGTTTGGAATCTATGAAGAGAGATGTTAGTATGCTGCATTGAACCATGTAATGCAACATGGTTCACATGACCTAACACAATCTTTCTAGTGTAAATGGTCCAAAGTTGAATTGGAATAGAGTAGGCCTCGAAAATCTGAGAAAGCCAAAAGCTATAGGGTAAGGCATTCCCATTCATATATTGAGTAAGAACATATTCCATATGTTTGAGCACCATGCTTAGTAGGTTGATAGGAACATCATTGTCTAACAGTTCCATCAATATCATATAAAAGTAACTTGTCTTAGACCTCCATTCCTTTCTAGGAATGAGAACCTTGTGCACCACATCAAAGTAAAGCTTGTGAAGGAAGGACTCTCTCATCGCAAAACCCTTATATGTTGAGACAAAGAGGGATGACCTGAAAACTTTATTGAAATCTCAAGAGCGGAGGCATGCTTATCCACAGGTGGCCACTTATGACGAACGTAGTTATCCCAACCAACATTAGGAATCCCTAAAATTCATACAATATCCATAGCCTTGAGATGAATAGACTACCCTCTAATAATAGTAATAAACACATAATCACGAACCATCCCCCGTCCATAAAACTCATACATATTAAGTTTGGCAAACTTACGATGAGTATCCCCTACTAAGAACAAGCTAGTCCAACCATGAAACTCCAATTTGGATAAGAGAATATCCATGTAAGATCCCCCAAACCCAGTAACGACACGACCTTGAATGAGGGAGCACTTTCAGAGGAGAATAAGAGAAAGAAACTGTGGGTCTGAGCTGTCAACATTTGGTTGATCAGGGTCACTTTCAGTTTCAAAGTCGTTTGAAGGACCAGATGGAGAAACCTGTTTCTTTTAGCTAGAGGAAGCCTAATCACTAGGAATTGACTTGGTGGTAGAAGAGGAAGGGGGTTTCTTGGTAGGAGTGGCAGGATTAGTATGAGGAGGCTTAGGAATTATGCTCTTACACACCACATTCTTGTGTACCCTTCTTAGCAACAGATCACCTTGGGAAGCCATTAGACTAAGAGAACTAGAAGTACCTTTGTGTTTCTTGCTCTGATGGAGGGCCTGTTAAGAGAAAAATCCTCTTGGCGTTTATGATTTCTGGTTTGAGGCATCCTTGAAAGACCATATGTAAGAACCCGTTTAGGAGAGGGGAAGTCATCTGGAACTTCAATGGATTCACCCGTGACTTTCCTCAAATAACGCTTCACCCGCTTAGGGATTTAAGTGTCAAGAGGACGATTATCAACAGGAACAGATTGGATAGGGATAATATTTAACTGCTCAGAAGAAGGACCCCACGAAGGTGACTAGATTGTAGAGAATTTTGAGAAGCTATTTTGAAACGAAGCCCACGTCGCAAAATCAGATAGATGAATGGGCAAAGGGTTTTACAAATTTACCATCGCATGGACCACTAGGGCTTGAGGCTCAGATTCGTCTGTTTCATGCGAACTTTGGGTGAAAGGATTTTGGGAAGATGCCATGTTTTGAAAGGATGGCTTTTAGAGAAAAGAGGAGTTGTTTCATATATAAAGGATTGTGGAAGTGGAAGAGACAAAAGATGAAGAGTGTGAGCCAATGGGGGAATTGGAAAGGTGATTGGACTTCTGCAGTTTTGTATCAGTGTGAAAGGAATCTTTGGGTTTTGACGGCAAACAATTGGGCTTGGGACAAAAATGAGAAGAATATGTTCAGGTACCTGATTCATAAACCGATGACTAATAAAGACACAAAACAATTATTACATGAGTTTTTCAATTGTTGGTTAGCCTTTGCATCTAAGCTTGTAGCCTGCACACATTAATACATAGTAATGTGAGAATAGTCCTTCTTCTGAATTTTAGGATACACATTTTTATGTGATAAGCTGAATTGAGAACCACTTAAGCAATCCTAATCATCCCCAAGTCTAATTTGATTTTTTCAAAGTGCTCTCTACTTAGTGCTTTAGTAAAGATGTCGATAATTGTATTTTCTGTAGGACAAAACACTATTGAAACGAGACCTTTTTCCACATTATCCGAAGAAAGTGGTGTCTGATATCAATATGTTTGGTTCTTTTGTGTTGTACAGGATTCTTAGCAATATTAATGGCATTGGTGTTATCAGAAAAAATAGGGACACATCCTACATCCATACCAAAAGCCATCAATTGTTGTTTAATCTGGTGTCTAATATCAATGTGTTTGGTTCTTTTGTGTTGTACAGGATTCTTAGCAATATTAATAGCATTGGTGTTATCAGAAAAAATGGGGACACATCCTACATCCATACCAAAAGCCATCAATTGTTGTTTAATCCACAACAACTGAGCACAAAAAGATTGAGCTGCTACATATTCAGCTTCAGCAGTTGACAAGGCAACTGAATGTTGTTTCTTAGTGGACCAGGAAATCAAACATATTCCAATGAGGTGAGCCATACCTGTAGTACTCTTTTTTTCCAATAAGTAGCCAGCATAGTCAGTATAGCATACCCTACAAGATTGAAATTACTACCTTTAGAGTACCAAAGTCCCAATTCTGAGGTTCCCTTGAGATACCTGAAGATCCTTTTAACAACTTTAGGGTGTGAATCCTTAGGATTTTCTTGAAACATAGCACAGAGTACCACACTAAAAATGATGTCAAAGCTACTGACAGTGAGATATAAGAGAGATCTAACCATTCCCCTATATAGTTTTGGTTCTAATAATGAACCTTTCTGATCTAAATCTAACTTGGTAGAAATAGTAATAGGAGTATCAATATCCTTAGCATCCTCCATATTAAACCTCTTGAGCAGCTCCTTTATATACTCATGTTGATGAATTAGAGGTCCAATAGAGGTTTGCTTAATTTATAGCTCCAAGAAGAAATTGAGTTCTCCCATCATGCTTATTTCAAATTCTCCATTCATCAACTTGGCAAACTCTTGAGTCATGAGTGTATTTGTTGATCCAAATATAATATCATCCACATACACCTGCACAATTAGCAAGTCCTTCCCTATTGTTTTTAAGAACAGAGTATTGTCAATCTTACCTCTTATGTGTCCATGATCTAAGAGAAATTTCGACAATCTTTCATACCAGGCTCGAGGAGCTTTTTTCAATCCATACAAGGTTTTATCTAGCTTGTATACATGATCTAGAAACTCAGAGTTCTCAAACCCATGTGGTTGTTTCACATATACTTCCTCCTTTAAGTATCCATTTAGGGAAGAACTCTTAATATCCATCTGATATGGATTGAATTCCTTATAAGCTGCAAATGCTATGAGTAACCTAATAGCTTCAAGTCTAGCCACCGGAGTGAAAGTCTTATCATAGTCTATTCTTTCTTCCTGATTATACCCTTGGACCACCAGTCTTGCCTTATTTCTTATAATTGTTCCATGCTCATCAAGCTTATTTCTGAACACCCATTCCGTGCCAATGACAGTTCTTCTTTCTGGTTTGGGCACAAGATGTCATACCTTGCATCTTTCAAAATGATTTAGTTCGTCCTACATAGCAAGTATCCAATCCTCATCTTGCTGTGCTTCTCCTACCTTTTCGGTTCCACCATGGACAAGAAGGCTTTGAATGAACACAATTTCTTCAGTCCTGATCTAGTAGTGATTCTAGAGGTCAAATCTAAAAGAACATTTTGCAACAGGATGCGAATCTTGATATTTGCAACTTTTCATCCTAAATCCTTGAGTTGAACCATCAAATGTAGACATTGAGTGAACTGGAACTATATCAGTGACTTGATTCTCAGTTCCCCCTGACTATGTGAATCCCTTTTCTCGTGTGGATGAACCAGGTTATACTTTTTTTTTCCTCAGTGCGATGCTCCAGCTAACTGTCATCATGCATCTTAGTCTCAAACACAGTGCTATTTTCATCAAAGACAACATAAATGCTTTATTCAACATAGTTTGTTCTTTTGTTCAACACTCTGTAGGCTTTGTTATGTGAAGAATAGCCTAAGAAAATAGCCCTTATCACTCCTGGCACCAAATTTTTCCATATTATCTTTTCCATTATTATGAATAAAGCATTTACATCCAAAAGTCCTAAAATGGGAGATATTTGGTTTTCTTCCTTTGTTACTTCCAAAATTCCTTTTCCATTACTTTGTTACCTTTGTCACACAATTGAGATATGCTCAACAAGTTGTCCTTCAATTCATCCACATGATAAACCTCTACCAAGGCCCTTGATTCATTTCTTCCAATCCTTCCAACTCCAATAATAGTTCCCCTTTTCCATCTCCGGAGGAAACATTTCCACCTTTAAAAGGTGTAAGTGAAAGGAATTTGTGTCTATCTCCAGTCATATGCCTTGAGCAAGCACTATTCATGTACCAATGCTTACTTCTTTTCACCACTACCTACATAACAGTTTAAGGTTTAGTTTTAAGAACCCAAACTAGCTTGGGTCCTTTCTTATTGCAAAAAGAATGAATAGGATCTTTTTTCGCCCAGCTTAGCAACATATTCCTTGACCTATTTCTTTTATCATTTTTATGCCACCTTTTATACAAAAAATTTGTGTTCCTGTTCATGACTCCATTTGCAACTGGACATTTAGTAGTTGAATGCCCAATCTATCCACAAAGATAGCATAGGTCAGTAGAAGTGACATTTTCTTGAAAAAACTCTATGCTAGCCTTCTCACTATCAGTCCTACTTCCCAGCTAATTTACTATTCTTGAAGACTGAGTCCACCTATTCGCCTTTTCCAGATCTACTTTTAGAATAGAAATTTCCTGTATTAATTCTCTAACCTTTTCTTTTTCATAGAAGAACTTAATTTTACACTCTTTCAACTTAGTTGCAGTCTTTTGATGCTCCTCACTTATTTGACCTTTTTTCTTTTCATTAATTGTCAGTTTCAAAACCTCATATTTTTAGATTTAACACAAGTGCATCAAGCTTTTCAACCTGTTTCTTCAATTTGAGATTCTCTTCAGTAGCTTCATTCAAACAATTTTTAACCTCAAGGAATTCAAATTTTTTATCTGAAAAATCCTTAATTAGTTGATCCTTTTCACCAGATAATTCTTGAAAATCATCAATCAACCCATTCATTAGAAAATTTAGTTTTCTTTTTTAAAAAGGTGCAGTTTTTGTTTTAGTTCAAGAATACTTACCTCAGATTTTTCTTCATCCTCAAGATCTGAGTCCCCAGCAGCCATGAATGCAGTTTCATCTACTTCTTGAATGTCTGATTCCTCGAATCCTAAACCCCAGCACCCATCATAGCATATTCTTCTTTCTCCTTTTTCTTGGCAACTTTGTCTCTCGACTCTTTCTCAGCTCTTTCCTTTCTCCACTCAATTTACCATTGAGGAAATCGATAAACATGATGATAAGTTATTCCGTACTTGTAGCATCTTGATTGATTTTTAGCATCAGACCATTTCTTCTACCGAAGTCTTCAAAACACTTTCTGCTTCCTGTTTCTTTCTTGTCTCTTCATTTCCCCATCTTGAGAAATTTCTTGAAATTCTTCGCCAGAAAAGCTATCTGTTGATCGTCTAGATCTAATCCCTCATCATCAGAAGCCTTTAGTGCTAGTGATTTCTCAGCCATTGTGTTGAGTTCAATAGATTCTTGATGATGGACAAAGGACAATGAAACATGTTGATTCGTCAGGTCCTTCATCACACTGTCTTATAGAGAGAGCGATATGATACACAAGATGCGGAGTGAATAAAGCTTCTGGAGATAAGATTACAATAATAAAGTAAGAAGATGGTTCAGCAATCACAGGTGTAGAAAAGAGTTGGTGCGTAAAAGGAGTTCTAATAAATGAAGAACTCTATGAAAAGAGTTGGTGCTGAAAAGGAGCTCAAATAAATGAATAGCTATATGAAAAGAGTTAGTGCTGAAAAGGAGTTCAAATAAATGAAGAACTCTATGAAAAGAGTTGGTGCTGAAAAGGAGTCTTAATAAATGAAGAACTCTACTATAAAAAGAAGTTAGGACGAAGAAGGAGTTCTAAGCGAAGAAGAACTCTACTGAAGCTTGAAGCGGGAACTGAGGAGTTTGAATTGGAGAAGACCTTCTCAGCAACTTGATTAAAAAGAGCAAAAACATTCAGAGCTAATCATCGAGACAAAAAGAAAAAAGGGAGTTGTAAGTGTCAAGAGTCTTGACCAGTGAGGAAACACTTAAGAGATCAATTTTTTTGTTGAGTCTGAGTTTAAGAAGTTTTCTATCTCTTGTTGAGTCTTAATGTATTTCTTAGTTCGGTGATCTATAAACTGAAGTAAGATATAGTCTTCAAGTTGGGGGCAACTTGAAGACTTGGGAACATAAACCTTGGGAGGTTATGTGTAGTTAGGAGTTTGAAGTTTATTGCTGCTTAGATTACTAGGAATTGTAATCCTTTTATTGAGGCTCGTGTTGATTCAGTGAAGTTGGGGAAAATTCCTGTAAGGGTACAGGTTGTGATTTTCACCTTTTGTGAGTCAGGTGTTTCCACATAAAAATTCTGTGTTCTCATCTGTTTTTACTTTTCGGAAACACGTCTGCAAACATGGTTTTTCGATTAGGCAAATCTATAGGTTGTGCAAATCTAACAATTGGTATCAAAGCGGGTTTTCTTATTAAAGGCTAACACCTAAGAATTGATCATGATAAATATTGCACCTCCTCTTGGATACGTAGAAAGACAATCCATTGTGAGGCCACCATTCTTCGATAGAATTCATTTTGGATGGTGGAAAGCAAGGATGGAAGACTTCATCCAAAGCGAGGACTACGAATTATGGGACACGATCACTGTGGGATCCACTATTCTGATGAAAACTGTGGAAGGCAAACAAGTTCCAAAGGAAAGAAGGGAATTCACTGCTTATGACCTTGAAGTATTAAGGAAAAATGCTAAAGCCAAAAAAATTTGGTTTATGGACTGGGACCAGATGAGTATAATAGGATATCAAACTACACCATTGCTAAGAAAATTTGGAATGCTCTGACTATTGCACATGAAGGACCAGATCTAGATGAGTATCATATGGCCTCTTTAGCAAACAAGAAATTTCCCAAGAAAGAGAAAGGGAGAGACAAGAGAGAAACAGGTAACAGAAAGTGGTCTAATGACTTAGGAAGCAGAAAAGAGCCTGATGACAAAGATCAATCAGGATGTTACAAGTGTGGAAAAACTGATCATCATATCAAACAATGTCCACAATGGGAAATTGAGTGGAGAAAAGAAAGAGTTTGGGAAGAATTAAAAGACAAAGCTGCTAAGCATAAGGAGAAAAAGGAGTATGCTATGATGGCTACTTGGGGTTCAGGATTCGATAAATCGGACACTGAAAACCTTGATGAGATTGCATTCATGGCTGCTGACGATTCAGATCTTGAAGATGATGATAAATCTGAGGTAAGTATTCTTGAACTAAAAGAAAAGCTACATCTTTTTTATAAAGAAAGCTAATCTTGCTAATGAATAGGTTGATAGATGAGTTTCAAGAAGTAGCTAATGAAAAGGATCAACTGATTAAGGACTTTTCTGGAAAAAAAATTGAATATGTTAAGGCCAAAAATTGTCTGAATGAAGCTAATAAAGAGAAGCACAGATTGAAGAAACAGGTCAAAAAGCTTGATGCATTTGTGCTGAGCTTAAAATTTGAGGTTTTAAAACTGACAATCACTGAAAAAGGTAAGAGTAAAATGAGTGACGAACATCAAAAGGTTGAAATTAAGTTGAAAGAGTGCAAAATTGATTTCTTTGGTGAAAAAGAAAAGGTGAAAAAATTGACTCAGGAATTTTCCAACCTAAAAATGGATCTAGAAAGGGCAAATAGGTGGACCCAGTCTTCAAGAATAGTGAACCATCCAGGAAGTAGGACTCAAACTGAGAAAGCTGGAATAGGGTTTTGTCAGGAGAATGTCACTACCACTGAGCTCAGGAAAGGTGAAAAAATTGACTCAGGATTTCTTTTGTCTGGGTTCCTAAAACTAAGCCTTGAACTATTTTGCAGGCTGTAATGAAAGGAAGCAAGCATCGATACAAGGATAGTGCTTGCTCAAGTCATATGACTGAGGATAAACTCAAATTCCTCTCACTAGCACCATTCAAAGGGGGAAATGTTTCCTTCAGAAATTTTTTAAAAATTGTTGTTGGAGTTGGAAAGATTAGAAGAAGTGAATCAAGGGCCTTAGAAGAGGTTGCAAGGTTAAAAATTTGTACACAAAGGAGATAGCTCTGATTGCCAAAAGGCATAAAAATGTGTAAAAGGCTGACATTATGGGAATGCCAGGTACACAGTTGAAATGCTTGAGTGCTATTGCTAATGA
>JAPFFP010088548.1:0-21260 GCA_026153255.1 Solanum medicagineum
GTTCATAGTAACAAACTAGTTGATTTCTCAAATATGGATGCAATATCGAATCTCATTGTATGAGCATATGATACAACTAATAACTCTTTAAGTAATTAATATTTGCACATGACAATGATATGTTCATTTTCATGTACCACTAGTACTATACCATGAAAAAAAATTAGATCCACTACTAGAATGCATCATAATTACTAAGAAAATAATAACCAAATATCCCTGGTGATCGCATACCAGAAGAGTTTCTATAATAATAGCATCAGATGTCTCTGCCTTTGGTCTCTTAGAGAAAGTATAACAATGGATCTATCACCTATATGACCATTATTCCTATCAAGCTATGCTCCAGCAATTCCAATTTGCTCATCACCTTGATTGGACTATAATGAGAGGCTCCTTATTATCTATAGCTAACGCCCATTAACTCAACTCTTAAGGGTAATAAAAAATGGTTATATCTGTCTACTTTAAATTGACAACTCACATATACTATCTAGATGCCCATAATAAATCATAAACTTAGAGTCTCACATAAGTATATACTACATTGGATATATATATCTTAGGCCTTTTCCTTATTAAATGACTTATCCTCAATTCACTATTTTCATCTAAGAGTCACATTGGCCGTACTCGTAAAATCACACTTCTTTCAAGTCAACATCTTAAATTTTCTCTTATGTCATGTCAAACATACTAGAGAAAATCTCCAACTAATGGTATCACTCTCGTCATGCTATCCTCTTTTTCATAATGCTCACCTAAAGTTCAAGATTAGGGTCTAGTGCTAAGCATGTGCATTCATGTTGGTTACATACTATACTAACATGTGCATTCATGTTCATTACATACTATACTAACTCTAAACTATTAGATAAAGTCAAGAAATATTAAACCACTAAATCTCATGATAAAAAATCAACCTTTATCTCATAGTGTATCTAAGTATAGTCTATTATCACACTTCCTTTCATAAGTTAAGTAGTATATATCTTATTCATTATACCTCATTACCTAACTAAGTTCATAACTCTACATACAAATCTCATGTGACTTTCTTTCAAAATCATGAGCCTAGGTTAGGTCTACCACCTAATGCCCCTCTGCTCTTCTATTCAACAACCGATAGTTGATTTTTTTTACTAACACAATGGCATGTCAACATCGACTCTATTCTTATTCGAGTGTACTCCATATCATACTAACTAAAAACTCTTCCTCTACCTTTATCATGAAAGTTAGATGATACTTGCTACTTTTTACCCAAAAATCATAAGGGACATGACTTATTACCCCATTTATTAACTTAGCACCACACGACTCTTAACTATCTACTTCAAACATCTACTATTACCACACTTCATGGTTTATATATCTTTCTAACTCTAGGATTATTCTACACTTATGGTTTACAAAAGCCTTCAATCACTTTCTATAGGAGGGAATCAAATACCACTAAATATTTATAGACATAACTAAACTAACTTCTTGTCACGACTCAAGCCTAGGGCTTAGACATGACACGACGAATGGGAACCCAAAGGGACCCGAAAAAGCCTCTTAGCATATCACTTACACATCCTTGGTCGCAGAAGCAATCAAACAACAACAAGAGAATATAAATAAGGATGAAAAGACTAAAGGAAGTCTTTCATAGCATTAATCATCAAAAGAGTCAAAGCTCAAAGCATATGACTTGTCCAACAATACCTCTAACATAGATGGGCGGGGGCCAAGACAACTTTCCGGGCTCACCCACATAGTCATAAACATCATAAACATCTAAACAAAGAAAAGAGTCTTTACATAACATAGGATCAATATGTATTGTCCTTGGAGTTGAGGACTCACCATGCTTGCTTCAAGAGATAGTGCTAGCCACATGGAGAAGGAGGATGATCAAGTGAAGCTCCGGTTCTGACTTGGTAACATCATGTAAGCATGGAGTATGCGTTAGTACATTTGAATGTATTAAGTATGTATGATGCAATGCCACAAGAGATAAACAACATAGTCAAAATGCATATACATAGGCAATAGGAAGTACTGTAACAATATGAAATGCATGATCAATGCCTAAAGTAAAATATGCTTGTATAGAACATAGTACATGTACAAGAAGAGACCATCATCATAGACCAAGCATCTAATACTTGGGATCCAAGGCCTAACACCCCCTTGGAAGGTGATTGAGGTATCTAACCCTCGATTGGTAGTACAGGCCTAACACCCCCGGACAAGGTGGTTAACGTATATACCCTTCAACATGGTAGTACGAGCCTAGCACCCCTCTTCAAGGTGGTCAAGGTATATCCCCTCACCATGGTAGTACAGGCCTAACATCCCCTGATAAGGTGGTCAAGGTATATACCCCTCAACGTGGTAGTATGGGCCTAGCACCCCCTAACAAGGTGGTCAATGTATATACCCCGCAACGTGGTAGTACGGGCCTAGCATCCCCCGACAAGGTGATTGAGGCATAGCACCCCCTCAACAAGGTGTGGTCACTTGCAACACAATAGATACTTTTCATAAAATCAACACATGCGTACATTCCTTTCATCATCATAAAGCCACTTAACTCATAAGCCATGCAATAGACCTTCAATAACTCAAAAACCCTTAATCGGACATTTTATCAAACACTTGGTTGATGTGTAATGCTAGCTCAAAATCATGCGATTCAAGAGTGAATCCTATGAGAAAACTTAATGTAAATCAACCCTGCAACACTTGGTAACACCCTCATGCAAGATACATTAAAACCCTTCATCAATTCTCATCATAGAACATAGATTCATACCTCAAAACATGCTTAAATAGTCCATATTTCAAGAAAATCTCAACATAGTTTATAATCAAATTCATAGTAAGAATACCCATGAGTAAATCAACTTTAAAATCATGTAATTTGTATAAAAAGGAAGGTTGGGCACCATGGGTGAAAGGACCTAATGGTTGAAACCCACATATCTCAACTTTGGAGATTCCCTTGATGAAAATTGGAATGAGAACTTGAAGCTTGAGTGAATTCCATAAGATTTGGAAAGAGTTTGGGACACTTGAATTTGAGTGAAATATTTGGTTAAGTGTTAGAGAGGGTTTTAGGGAATGTCTTGAATGATATGAGGTTGAAAAATGACTAAGTATAGGTGTTTTTACTCATAGGAAGGCTTAGGCCTAAGGCCTCAAAGCGTTGGATCGAAGTAATGAAAATTGGCAAAAAAAACAAATATAGATTCTCGCCGTAGCCGCGTCACGCCAAGGGCGCGGATCGATTCTGTTTTGTGAAATTTTAGGAAAATAAAATTTTGATATGGTTTCTTTAAAATCGAGGTTATACCCATTTCCCACTCAATTTTGCCCCCGATCACAAATATGAAGTTGAATTTCGATATCACACCTAAATTTTGAGATATATGAAAGTTACGAATATGGGCATTTCTGAGACACATTTTCGGGCAACTTTTGGGGCGTTTCAATATCTCCCCCTTGGGAGAATTTGTCCCCAAATGTCAAAGAAATGTATATGAGAAAAATAATCAAGATGAGTTCAGACACATGAATGCAACAATGCACTTAAACTTCATTTCAAAATCTCAACATAAGTGTCAAAATCACCATGAAGTTGTCAACATAAACATGAATGCATGCAATGACATAAGGGATGAAACACAAGACTTGAAATCACATAGGGGACTTGCATTAGTATCGTAGGCTTGAGTAGAATGAAAGAGATTGGGATATCATTTTTGCATATCTGCCTCGGCTTCCCATGTAGCACTCTCAACTTGTTGTTTTCTCCAAAGGACATTGACGGAAACAACATCCTTGTTCCTCAACGTTTTCACTTGTCCATCTAAAATTTCTATCGGAACCTCTTCATAAGTCAAATTGTCTTCAACAACACCCAAAACATCAAGAGACGCAATAGCACTTTGGGCACCCACACACTTCCTCAACATAGACACATGAAAGACCAGATGAACCATATTCTTATCATTGGGCAACTCCAACTCATAGGCCATCTTAACAATCCTTCTCAACACTCTATAAGGACCAACAAATCTTGGACTCAATTTACCCTTGTTACCAAAATGAACCACACCCTTCATGGGTAAGAATTTCAAATAGACCCGATAACCAATCTTAAATTCATGACCCTTTCTCCTCACATTGGCATAGGACTTTTGACGACTTTGGGTTGTTTTCAATCTTTCTCTTATCAGTCTTACCTTCTCCATGGCCTCTATGACCAAATTCGGGCCAACAAATCCATCAATATATGACTTTCATTATCATAAAGTCACTTAACTCACATGCCATGCATTGGGCCTTCAACAACTCAAGAAACAATAACTAGACATTTTATCAAGCAATTGGTGGGTATGTAATACTAGTATAAAATCATGCAACAAATCCTGAAGTAAATCAACCCACCAACACTTGGTATACCCTCATGCAATATTCATTGAAACCATTCATGAAATCTCAAAATAGATCACAGATTCATAGCTCAAAACATGCTTAAACAGTCACACTTTTATGAAACCCCCAACATAGTTCATAATCAAATTCATAGTAAGTAAGACTCATAAGTAAATCAACTTAGAAACATCTCCTTTATGTAAAATGTAAGGTTGGGCACCATGAGTGAAAGGACCCAATGGTTGAAACCCAGATACCTCAACTTTGGAAAATTCCTTGATGAAGATTTGATTGAGAACTTGAAGCTTGATTGAATTCTTTAAGATCCAAAATGAGTTTGGGACCCTTGATTTTGTGTGAAATATTTGTCTAAGTGTTTGAGAAGGTTTCGGGAAAAGTCTTGTATGATATGAGGTTGAAACATGACTTAATAAAAGTGTTTTTATGCATAGGAAGGCTTAGGCCAAAGAACCCAAGGCCTTAGGCCGAATTAAAAAAAAGACTGCAACAATATATACCAATCCGCACCCTAGCCGCTTCGCGCCAGGGGCGCATACCCCTACTATTTTCGTAAAATTTTGGAAATCAAAATTTTGCTACGGTTGCTCTAACATTAGGGTTAGACCTATTCCCCACTCAATTTTGCCCCTTTGTCATGAATATGAAGTTAAAGTTTTGATACCACACATGGATTTTGAAATATATAGAAATTACGACTATGAACATTTTCGAGGCACATTTTCGGGCACTTTTTGGGGTCATTTTATGTATGATCAATGCTCAAAGTAAAACATACTTGTATAGAACATAATACATGTGTAGGAAGAGACCATCATCATAGACCAAGCATCTAATACTTGGAATCCAAGGCTTAGCACCCCCTTGGAAGGTGATTGAGGTATCTACCCCTCAATTGGTAGTACAGGCCTAACACCTCCCCACAAGGTGGTCAAGGTATATACCCCTCAACGTGGTAGTACGGTCCTAGCACCCCCAACAAGGTGGTCAAGGTATGTACCCCTCAATGTGGCAGTACGGGCCTAGCACCCCCCGACAAGGTGGTCAAGGTATGTACCCCTCAACATGGTAGTACGGGCCTCGCACCCCCCGACAAGGTGATTGAGGCATAGCACCCCTTCAACAAGGTGTGGACACTTGAAACACTATAGATACTTGTCATGAAATCAACACATACATACATTCCTTTCATTATCATAAAGCCACTAAACTCATAAGCCATGCAATAGACCTTATCAAACACTTGGTGGGTGTGTAATGCTAGCTCAAAATCATACAATTCAAGAGTGAAATCATGTGAAAAAGCTTAATGTAAATCAAGCCTCCAACATTTGGCAATACCCTCAGGTAAGATACATTAAAACCCTTCATCAAAGCTTATCATAGAATATAGATTCATAGCTCAAAACATGCTTAAACAGTCTACATTTCATGAAAACCCCAACATAGTTTATAATCAAATTCATAATAAGAATACCCATAAGTAAATAAACTTGAAAACATGTAATTTGTATAAAAAGGAAGGTTAGGAAACATGGTGAAAAGACCCAATTGTTGAAACCCAGATACCTCAACTTTAGAGATTCCCTTGATGAAGATTGGAATGAGAACCTGAAGCTTGAGTGAATTCCTTAAGATCTGAATGAGTTTGGGACACTTGAATTTGAGTGAAGTATTTGCTAAGTGTCAGAGAGGGTTTTGGGGAATGTCTTGAATGAGATGAGGTTGACAAATAACTAAATATAGGTGTTTTTACTCATAGGAAGGTTTAGGGCCAAGGCCTTAAAGCCTTGGACCGAAGTAAGAAATATTTGTCCAAAAATATACAGGTTCGCGCCCTGGCCGAGTCGCGCCAGGGGCGCGGATCGATTTTGTTTTTTGAAATTTTTGGAAAACAAAATCTTGATACAGTATCTCTCCCTTGGGGACATTTGTCCCAGAATGTCAAAGAAACATATATGAGAAAAATAATCAAGATGAGTTCAGCCCAACACATGAATGCAACAATGCACTTAAACATCATTTCAAAATCTCAACATAAGTGTCAAAATCACCATAAAGTTGTCAACATAAACATGAATGAATGCGATGACATTAGGGCTGAAACATAAGACTTGAAATCACATAGGTGACTTGAATTAGTGCCTTAGGCTTGAGTAGAATGGAAGAGATAGGGATATTGCTTTTGCATGTCCGCCTCGGCTTCCCATGTAGCACTCTCAACTTGTTGTTTTCTCCAAAGGACATTGAAGGAAGCAATATCCTTGTTCCTCAACCTCTTCACTTATCTATCCAAAATTTCTACTGGAACCTCTTCACAAGTCAAATTGTCTTCAACAGCACCCACAATATCAAAAGGCATAATGGCACTTGGATCACCCACACACTTCCTCAATATAGACACATTGAAGACCGGATGAACCATATTCATATCATCGGGTAACTCCATCTCATAGGCCACCTTACAAATCCTCCTCAACACTCTATAAGGACCAACAAATCTTGGAATCAATTTACCCTTCTTAACAAAATGAACCACACCTTTCATAGGTGAGACCTTCAAATAGACCAAATCACAACCTTAAATTCAAGATCCCTTCTCCTCACATCGGCATAGGACTTTTGATGACTTTGGGCTGTTTTCAATCTTTCTCTTATCAACCTTACCTTCTCCATGGCCTCTATAACCAGATCCGGGCCCAACAAAATCCATCTCTCCTACCTCAAACCATTCAACTAGGGACCTATAACGTCTACTATAGAGAGCCTCAAAAGGAGCCATACAATGCTAGAATGATAGCTATTGTTGTAAGCAAACTCAATGAGTGGAAGATAATCATCCCAACTACCCTTAAATTCTAATACACAAGCTCTAAGAATATCCTCAAGATTTTGGATAGTTCTATCGGCTTGGTTATCCATTTGAGGGTGAAAGGCCGTACTAAGCTTTACCTTTGTACCATGACCTCTTTGGACGGACCTCCAAAACTGAGAAGTGAATTGAGCACCACGATCCAATACGATAGACAAGGGCACCCCATGCAATCTAACTAATTCATGAATGTACTACTTAGCATAATCTATGGCACCGTAAGTATTCTTAACCGGTAGGAAATGAGCCAACTTTGTCATTCTATCAACCACAATCCAAATAGAATCAAAACCTTTTCTAGTCTTAGGCAACCCAACCACAAAATCCATGTTAATTTTCTCCCACTTCCAAGTAGGAATCTCTATATCTTGGGCTAGGCCACCCGACTTTTGATGTTCGGCTTTGACTTATTGGTAATTATGGCAACCAGATAGAAAGTTAGAATATCTCTCTTCATACCACCCCACCAAAACACTTCCCTCAAATCTCTATACATTTTTATAGAACCAGGGTGAATAGAATAGGAAGAATTGTGAGTCTCATCAAGAATCTTCTCTTTCAAGTCATCCACACTGGGAACCCAAAACCTACAATGGTACCTAAGGCACCATCTCCCCTTGGAAGAAAACCTCCACCTTACCATATCTCACCAAGGCCTTTAACTCTAGCAAGGCAGGTTCAAGATCTTGCTTTGCCTTCACCTCCTAAATCAATGAAGATTTGGAACCATCTACCACCAGTACACCACCATTATCAACCTCCTCCGACCTAACTCCCAATCTAGCGAACTGATGAACCTCTCTAGCAACCTCTTTGACCTCATCATCAACGTGTTCTAAGCTACCCAAAGACACCCTACTCAAAGAATCGGCCACAACATTAGCCTTACCGGGGTGATAATACACATTCATATCATGATCCTTAAGAAGCTCTAACCACCTTTGTTGTCTCAACTTGAGATCTTTTTGGGTGAATACATACTGGAGACTCTTATGATCGGTGAACACATCAACATGCACCCCATACAACTAATGACACCAAATTTTCAAAGCAAATACCACGGCAGCCATCTCAAGATCATGGGTAGGATAATTCTTTTCACTCACCTTAAGTTGTCTTGAGGCATAAGCAATCACTTTACCATTTTGCATCAAAACACCACCCAAACCAATTAGTGAGGCATCACAATACACAACAAACCCTTCCAACCCTTCTAGTAGAGACAAGATAGGAGTGGAGACAAGCTTACCTTTCAAAGTTTGAAAACTCTTTACACACTAATCGGTCCACAAAAATCTAGCCTTCTTTTGAGTCAACTTAGTCATAGGGGAAGCAATAGAAGAGAACCCATTCACAAATCTTTGGTAATAACCCGCTAAGCCCAAGAAGCTTCTAATATCCAATGGAGTCAAAGGTCTAGGCCAATTTCTAATCACTTTCGTCTTTCTAGGATTCACCTTAATACCATCCCCCGACACCACATGACCTAGGAAGGCAATCCCTTTCAACCAAAACTCACATTTCTCATATTTGGCATAAAACTTCTCCTCCCTCAAGATTTGTAACACCACCCTCAAGTGATCCACATGCTCCTTCTTACTGTGGGAGTAAATAAAAATATCATCAATAAATACCACCGCAAAAAAAATCAAGGTAGGGTTTAAAGACCCTATTCATGAGATCCATGAAGATAGCCGGTGCATTGGTCAACCCAAAAGACATAATGACGAATTAATAGTGCTAATATCTAGTCTAGAAGGACGTCTTGGGAATGTCACACTCCCTCACTTTCACTTGGTGATACCCAGATCGAAGATTGATCTTAGAGAAGTGACTAGCCCCTTGAAGTTGGTCAACTCTATTAAGCTGCCGGTAATCAATACACATCCTAAGAGAACCATCCTTCTTCTACACAAATAACTCCGGTACACCCCAAGGTGATTGGATACGCCTAATAAAACCCTTCTCCAACAAACCCTCAATTGCTCTTTCAACTCCTTCAACTCTGCTGGGGCCATACAGTAAGGGGGAATAGAAAAGTATTGAGTATCGAGAAGGGGATCTTTGCCAAAATCTATTTCCCTTTCGGGAGGAACATTGGGAAGCTCATTATGAAAGATATTAAGGAACTCATTTACCACTAGAATAGACTCTATAGGACGGACTTTGGACTCAACATCCATCACCCTCTTTGGGCTTTAATGCAAGAAATGGATCTACCCTTGACCACCACATCATGACTTTCTCACTCAAGGACGGGTTCATTAGGGAATAAGAATTTGACCCTACGGGTTCTACGATCAATAGAGGCATAATATGCATGCAACCAGTCCATCGCAAGAATGACATCAAAATCCACCATATCCAACTCAAAAAAATTACAAGGAAATATTTTATGCAAAATGAAAAAGGGACAATTTCTATAGGCCCTTCTAACAACAATGGATATACCAGCGGGAGTAGACACTTCATATGCCTTACACAACAATTTGGGTTCAACATAAAACTTTTTGGCAACAGAAGGAGTAACAAAAAAAAGAGTGGCACCCAGGTCTATCAATGCATACACATCAAAATCAAAGACTTTTAACATACCGGTGACAATATCGGGCACCTTATCTATCCTTTGCTTCACTCGAAGAGGATAGAACCGATTGTGCCTTGGGGCACCACCTTGCTCACCTCCCCTTCCTGAAGTAATTGCATTTTGATTACGAGGATAATCAATCTTCTTATGACCCACTTCTCCACAACTATATCATGCATTAGTGTCCCTCAAACCTAGGCTGTTATGGCCTCTACCACATCTTAGGAACATAGCATTAGGCACCACGTGACCACCTTCTTGGGACCTTAGGTTGTCATTAGCATACCTTTTATTAGGAGCATTTGAAGACCCTTGGCCTTGATGAAACTGGCCACCGTAGGGACTTTGGAACCTTCCTTCAAAATGGGCCCTCTTGGTCCCATTGGCCCTTCTCTTTCTCAACCCTTCTCCCTCCAATCGTTCATCATAAGTCATGAGGCGAGACAAGTCCATATCACAAATCAAGGTGGCTGCATGACATTCTTCATTCACCAAGTTGGACACACCCATCAAAAACTTATTCATTCTAGACATTGGCTCGGCCACCAATTGTGGAGCATATTCAGAGAGTTGGTTGAACTTGAGGGCATACTCCCTCATACTCATAGACCCTTGCTTCAAATTCATGAACTCTATCATTTTGGCCTCCCTTAGCTTAAGAGGGAAGAAATGGTTGAGAAATGCCGCCTTAAACTCCTCCTAAAGGATCACATTATTGTTCCCCTTCTCCTTCTTCCATTGAGTAAACCATATTTGGGCCACCCCTTTGAGTTGGTAGGCCGCCATTTCTCCTCCGATCTAAAACCCATGATAGACAACACTTTGTACACCTCATCAATGAATTCTTGAGGATCCTCATCCACTTTAGATCCATGAATTCGGCGGGTTCATCCTCATGAAATCCCTTACCCTAGATGCCAGAGTAGGAATATGAGGGGCTTGAGGCCCTTGGTTGATTTGATTAGTCATGGCTTGAGCTAGTAAAATGAGAGCAGCTCAGAGCTCCTCATGAGTTGGTTTTTCTTCAGGTGTGCCGGCTCTTCTTCCTCTTTTGTTACGCATGATCTAAAAATGGCAAAGAGCATTCGTTAGAGGGGAAACCTTACCTAACTGCTATAGCACGACATAGTTCATGAAGAAGGTAAACATTTCCTAAAACATCTCATAGCCTCTTACTCATAGTTATGGTGCACTTCCCAACCATGAATAAGACTCTAATTGATACGGTGTGTTGGACGCCAAGGACCATTAACAACCTAGTGCTCTGATACTAAGTTTTTCATGACCCATACATAGGGCCTTGACATGACACAACGAATAAGGAACCCGAAGGGACCCTAAGCAAGTCTCTTAGCATATCAATACACATCCTTGGTAGCAGAAGCAAGTAAATAACAATAAGAGAACATAAAATAAGGATAAAGGGGCTAAAGGAGACTTTCATAGCTTAAAAAGATACAAGAGTTGAGAGAGTCAAAGCTCAAAGCATCAGTATATGACTTGTCCAATAACACCTCTAACATATATCGGGCGGGGGCCAAGACAACTTTTACGGGCTCACCCTCATATTAATAAGCATCTAAATAAAGAGAAGAGTCTTTGCATAACATAGGATCAATAGCCATTGTCCTCGGAGTTGAGGACTCACCAAGCTTGCTCCAAGAGATAATACTAGCCACGTGGAGAAGGAGGATGATCATGTGGAGCTCCAGTTCCTACATGGAATATCATGTAGGCATAGAATATGCATTAGTACGTTTGAATGAACTAACTATGTAGGATGCAATGCCACAAGGAATAAGCAATATAGTCAAAATACATATACATGGGGAATAGGAAGTACTATACAAATATGGGATGCATGATCAATGCTCAAAGTAAAGCGTGCTTGTATAGAACATAATACATGTATAAAAAGAGACCATAATTATAGACCAAGCATCTAATACTTGGAATCCAAGGCCTAGCACCCCCTTGGAAGGTGATTGAGGTATCTACCCCTCAATTGGTAGTATGGGCCTAGCACCCCCCGATCAGTTGGTCAAGGTATATACCCCCTCAACATGGTAATAAGAGCCTAGCACTCCCTGATAAGATGGTCAAGGTATATACCCCTCAACGTGATAGTACGGAGCTAGCACCCCTCGATGAGGTGTTCAAGGTATATACCCCTCAACGTGGTAGTACGGGCCTAGCACCCCCGACAAGGTTATTGAGGCATAACATGCCCTCAACAAGGTGTGGTCACTTGCAACACTATAGATACTTTTCATGAAATCAACACATACGAACATTCCTTTTATCATCATAAAGCCACTAAACTCATAAGCCATGCAATAGAGCTTCAATAACTCAAAAACCCTTAATCAGACATTTTATCAAACACTTAGCAAGTGTATAATGCTGACTCAAAATCATGCAGTTCAAGAGTGTAATCATATGAGAAAACTTAATATAAATTAACCCGCCAACACTTGTTAATACCCTTATGCAAGATACATTAAAACCCTTCATCGGATCTCATCACAAAACATAGATTCATAGCTCAAAACATGCTTAAACTGTCCACATTTCATGAAAATCCCAACACAGTTTATAATCAAGTTCATAGTAAGAATACCCATAAGTAAATCAACTTAAAAACATGTAATTAGTATAAAAAGAAAGGTTGGGAACCATGCTGAAAGGACCTAATGGTTGAAACCCACATACCTCAACTTTGGAGATTCCCATGATGAAGATTGGAATGAGAAACTGAAGCTTGAGTGAATTCCTTAAGATCTGGAATGAGTTTGGTATACTTGAATTTGAATGAAATATTGACTAAGTGTTAGAGAGGGTTTTAGAGAATATCTTGAATAATATGAGGTTGAAAAATGACTAAGTATAGGTGTTTTTATGCATAGGAAGGCCTAGGCCCAAGGCCTCAAAGCCGTGGACTAAAGTAAGAAAACAATTGGCAAAAACATATACAGGTTCGCGCCTTTGCCGCATTGCGCCAAGGGCGCAAATCGATTCTGTTTTTTGAAATTCTTGGACAA
The DNA here is from genome assembly GCA_026153255.1 of Solanum medicagineum. Lineage (NCBI taxonomy): Eukaryota > Viridiplantae > Streptophyta > Magnoliopsida > Solanales > Solanaceae > Solanum > Solanum medicagineum. The sequence continues at coordinate 12,947 of JAPFFP010088548.1, forward strand.
TAAAATTTTGATGTGGTTTCTCTAAAATCAGGGTTATACCCATTCCCCACTTAATTCCCCCCCTCCCCCCGATCATGAATATGAAGTCAGATTTTCGATATCACACGGATCTTGTGATATATGGAAATTATGAATATGGGCATTTTCGAGGCACAATTTTGGGCACTCTTTGGGGCGTTTCACTTGGGCTAGGCCAGCTGGCCTTTGATGTTCGGCTTTTACTTGTTGGCAATTATGGAAACTGGATGCAAACTTAGCAATATCTCTCTTTATACCACCCCACCAAAACACTTCCCTCAAATCTCCATACATTATTGTAGAACCGGGGTGAATAGAGTAGGATGAATTATGAGCCTCATCTAAAATCTTCTTTCCCAAGTTACCAACATAAGGCACACACAATCTACCTTGGTACCAAAGGGCACCATCTCCACCTTGGGAGAAAACCTCCACCTTACCATCTCTCACCAAAACCTTCAACTCTAGCAAGGCGGGGTCAAGATCTTCCCTTGCCTTTACCTCCTCAATCAATGAAGATTTTAAACCATCAACCACAACTATTCCACCATTATCAACCTCCTCCAACTTAACTCCAAATCTAGCCAACCGATGAATTCTTTAGCCACCTCTTTGCCCTCATCCCCAAGATGTGCAAGGCTACCCATAGACACCCTACTCAAAGAATCGGCCACAACATTAGCCTTACCAGGGTGATAATGCACATTCATATCATAATCCTTAAGAAGCTCTAACCACCTTCATTGTCTCAAGTTGAGATCTTTTTGGGTAAATACATATTAAAGACTCTTATGATTGGTGAACACATCAACATGCACCCCATACAAGTAATGATGCCAAATTTTCAAAGCAAGTACCATTTATATATAAACCTTAAGAAGCTCTAACCACCTTCATTGTCTCAAGTTGAGATCTTTTTGGGTGAATACATATTGGAGACTCTTATAATTGGTGAACACATCAACATGCACCCCATACAAGTAATGACACCAAATTTTCAAAGCAAATACCATGGTGGCCAACTCAAGATCATGGGTAGGATAATTCTTTTCATGCACCTTAAGTTGTCTAGAGGCATAAGCTATCACTTTACCATTTTGCATCAACACACAACCCAAATCAATTCATGAGGCATCATAATACATATTCCAACCCTTTCGGTAGAGACAAGATAGGAGTAGAGACAAGCTTATCTTTCAAAGTTTGAAAACTCTTTTCACAATCATCAATCCACACAAATTAAGCCTTGTTTTGGGTCAACTTAGTCATAGGAGAAGCAATAGAAGGGAACCTATTCACAAACCTCCAGTAATAACCCGCTAAGCCCAAGAAGCTTCTAATATCCGATGGAGTCAAAGGTCTAGGCCAATTTATAATCACTTCCGTCTTTTTTAGGATCCACCATAATACCATCCCCCGACACCGTATGACCTAGGAAAGTAACCTCTTTCAACCAAAACTCACATTTCTCATATTTGGTATACAACTTCTCCTCTCTCAAGATTTGTAAAACCACCTTCAAGGGATCCGCATGCTCCTCCTTGGTATGGGAATAAATCAAGATACCATCAATATATACTACAACGAACAAATTAAGGTATGGTTTGAAGACCCTATTCATAAGATTCATGAAGATAGCCGGTGCATTGGTCAACCCAAGAGATATAACCATGAATTCATAGTGCTCATATATAGTCTAGAAGGCCGTCTTTGGAATGTCACACTCCCTCACTTTCACTTGGTGATACCCGGACCGAAGATCAATTTTAATGAAGTAACTAGCCCTTTGAAGTTAGTCAAAAAGATCATCAATCCTTGGTAGCGGGTACTTAACTTGAATAAGATAATAGAGCACTTACAAAGTACAATTGAATTAAGCACAAATAAATCTAAGCTTCAATGAGAATCACAAGATTAGAAGATCAAATCAAAGTACAAGTGTTTCTCAAACCTCTCCAATCTTTTCTACACTCTATCTCACTATTTTTCTGCCAATTGTTCGAACACTCCAAGAAAAATAACCTAAAAATCCATTTATAATGTTTAAAATACATGTCCTTAAAAAATAGGATAATTGGGTCAGCACGCTTCACGAACTGCTTTACGTCCCGTATTTTGTTCCACATACCATAATTGGGCTTTGGTACATTGTTACCGCCAAACAAGACTTGTGTTCTGCGATACCCCTCTGCAACCCATAATGTGTTTATTGCCCATAGGGGGTTTCGTCTAATGAATATTCAAAAATCCTCTTTCTATTATCCATAGGGCACGAGACTTGATGTATGAATCATAAAATAGTTCACGACTCATCTGCATGTTCATAGAATAAACATTAGAAAATCAGCTCCTCACTAGAATTGTCCAAGAAACCTCTTTCACATCCCGTAGAATGCTCTATGGCCCGTAAACGGTCTCATACATCATTGAAAGCAACAACTTCCACATAATCTTCCCAAAATAACAATTAACCCTAAAATCCTCCAAACAAACACAAGAACACATAAAATCCACTAACATCGTATTGAGAACACACTAAATACAAAGTTTTAAGCATCAAAAGTGTAGTGTTTTGACAGTGTATTAGCCAGATAATTGTAACCTTTTCTACTGTGTAGCATGCAGAACTATAAGTTATGTTTACCTAACCTTTTGATCCAAGCATTAAGCAAATTTCACCATGTGATTTGATCCATCCCCATAGTGTTGTATTACTAACCCTTACCTTTGTTCCAATAGAACTATCCCTTGATCCGTTCAAGTTAAATAGATGAGAGTAATCATATAGAATCCTATTAATTATTCCTTATCCCATTCATTATCCCCTTGATCCTGGAAGTAGGCGAGTTATAACGTTAGTCACCATTAAAAAGCATTCAATTAAAAGAGACAACTAACACATACATGCACACTTTCCAAGGATTACAAATTATTCAATTTTTACTTTGTTAGTTTTTCATGGTTCTCGTAACCCTAGTTGTGGATTTAGCTACTCATACTTGTTGTAGATAAGGATATCATATTATGTAATAGAATAATTAACTACTTACAATGATAAATTGAAGAACACAAAATTTGAAATCTTCACAACAAATTATGAAGTTATAGCTTGAATATAAAATCGAAAGTAATCTCCAAGAACAAAGTAATGATAATATGTAATTGGTTCTTTACGTTCTGGCTGCTCTCTAAAGAAAACCTAAAAAACACATATTTATAATGAGTAGAAACCAAATCCTAAATGAAATAGAAAAATGGAATTAGGAAATTGGAGGAACAAGATTACGGGTCGTAGATGAAATCACGGCCCATGACGGGCCTTTGTAGCCTGCACTACACAATATCTGCTTTTCATATACAAATTTATTCTACGGGCCGTCTTCTAACTTATGGACCATAAGGGTCTCGTCTAATAACTCTTAGAAAACTTTCAATACTCTAATCCTTAAGGCACAAACTTGTTTACGACTTATCATTTGACTTTCGACTCGTAGGGGTCTTCATCTGATAATAGTTTAGTACTTAGCATATTTTCTAATCTTCATCATACAACCAAACATATATATGGGCTTTCAAATGGTTTACGCCTCATCTGATAACATGTAACATCAACATCTAAAAATTAGCCTTTCACTAGATCTAACCCTCGAACACATCTACAACTCATGGAATGAACCACGACAGGTAGAAAGCTTACTACATCATAAAAAAACTACAGGCTTCATAACTTGGCCAAAAATCATCTGGATTCCAAAACTCCTAAAATACCAACACAAAACATACTAACATCGCTTTGAGAACACATAAAATTTTAACTTTTAAGCATCAAAGGTGTCGTATTGTGGTAGCACATAAACACCCCCAACTTAAAATTGTTGCTTGACCTCAAGCGATGGACTCAATCTACATAAGTAATACACCAGCACACAGACCTCAACCTTATGGCATGCATCATATCTCAATAGCTCATAGATACCCAAAGAAACTCATAGTGCACATGAAAGATAGTAATCAAACAACCTCATATGGATCAATACACGACAGTGCAACTATGGCAAGTAAGGCAGTCATGTATAAGCAACAATTAGTGAAACAACCGAAAGTCAACAATGTAATTCAAGTGCCCTCACAAAAAGAATCCCCATATTGTACTTAGAATTCTATGTCCAAATTAAATGCTTAGAATTGACAAAAACACTCGTGCTCACAATAGACATTCAAACACTGTGTACAATGCCGTAGGCTTGCCCCTATGTTCATGACCATGACATTCGACTAGTTAACCTAGATAACTATAGGACTTTCTTAGTTTGTAACGAAGGGTCGGGAGGCTTTGGTATGATATAGTTTGGAATAAAGTGGCTATCACTCTCCTTGACTCTGGGCTACTCTACAATTTTTCCCTACCAACACTGATATTTTCAACTCGCAGATCCCTTTCTCTATTTCAAAACTTTTTGGGTGTCTTAATTTAAATTTTCAACTCACTGCCTTTTATTCTAAATTCTTTAACTTTTTAACTCACAATTTAGGCATCTATTTATTTTTTCTTGGACCCACTTCAAATTTTTCTCTTTTTTAATACATTACTATGCGTCCTTCCGCATTTGTTGTGGTCTCTGATATGCTATCAAAATACAATATATTTCATGCTTAAAACGTAGGATTTTGTGTATTCTCAATGCGACATTTATGGTTTTTATGTGTTTTTAGGTGTTTAGTTTGCACAAAAGCAGGTTGGCATGATTTTGGCACAAAATTGCAGATTCTTCTAGTTTTTCCTGGGTTAGGGACCCTCTATGAGTTGTAGACGATTCTATGAGTCGTAGAGTGGGTTTAGTGAAGATCTCTAGTAAAGCTTGATTTATGACGTTCAGCCATGCAAGACCTCTGTACGAGTCGTAGATCACTCTTTGAGTCATATAGAGTGGTTTTGTGATGGATTCTAGCGATGGACCAGTTGATGCAGGTGAAGTCTACAAATGAGTAATGAATTAGTTTATCACTCGTAAAATAGATTTGTAGCAGCGAAGTCCAAGATCTCAAAAGCAGAATATGAGACCCCAAATATGACTCGTAAATTAGTTTACGAGTCGTAAATGCCTGTCATAGAAACTCATCGACTAGATTTCTATTTTTTAAGTACTCTTTTGTAAATACTATAAAATAGTAATTTTTAGGTTAATTTTGAAGTGAGTACACTAGAGATTGTGATTAGAAAGTACTTTTAGCGTTTTGTACTTGGAGACTTCAATCTTGGAGAAGAATACACTTCTCCATTCATTGTATCTTCAAATCTTGTGATTCTCAATATATTTTGGATTTGCTTGTTCTTCAATTCGATTGGGTACGTGATTAATTATGTTTTCTTAATTTATGATTTGTTCATCTACCCATAGCATGAGTAGCTAAATCAACAATTTGGGATTGTGGGAACCATGAAGATCTAACCTAATAAACTTGGATAATTTGCAATTTTTGGAGTTGGTATTACATGTATTAATCAATTCTCTTTGTTTTGCATGATTTCTAGTGGTGGCCAATATTAGAACTTTCCTAGTATCTTCCTGATCCAGGTGGTAATGAATAGGAAAAGAGATTGATTAATAGGATTCAATGGAGTGTTCTCATCTAATCAACAAAACTAGTCCAAGAAAAGGTTGATTGGGTCTATAGGTAATGGTAAGTATTGCACACTATGGAGATAGGCCAAGTTACATAGTGAAATTTTCTTCTCACCTTTGAGCAAAGTTTGGTGAACTTAAGTTATCATCCTATATGCTATACACTAGTCGTGAATTGGTTATCCGGGGATATTAAGTTGGTGAATCATGGCCAACACAATTCCCAAGTTGCTTTGCACTATTGATTCTCTCTTACTTTACTTAGTTTCATTTAAATTCTTATTGAACCTTGCAACTCCCCACCTTTTGGGGAATTGAGTTGTTAATTACTTGAATTGCGTATTGGTGAATTCGTTGTGATTCTCTGTATTCTCTATGGGATTCGACCCTACCCTTGGTTAGGATTTATATTTGACAATAACCGCTTTGTCCTCCAAAAGAGAGGTGTAACTTGGGCATGATCAATAATTATGGCGCCATTGCCGGGGAATAAGACTGCACTTGATTGAATTACTAGTAATTGTAATTCAAGTGTTAATCCTTAGTTCCCTTATATTTTACTTTTGTTTTTATATTTATTTTTTTCTTTGCAGGGTGTACTAGTAGTGTATGCACAACACTAGGAGTCAAGGCAATCCCTTAAATCCACTTGATCCATAGATCCAAATAATTACACAAAAAATGTTCCAAGAAAATGCTAACATCACGGGTAATGCAGCCTTGAATCGAAATGTTAATGATGATAATCGGAATGGCAAACCACCACTTTTGGAGAATATTCCACAACCTAGGAACTTCAATGACAATGCTTACTGGTGGAATCAATATAGATTGAACCCTATGGCTATAGATGTGACCAGGGCTATTGTGTGGCCACCACTACCGGCTAACACAAAGTTCACAGTTTCTAGTGGGTTACTTCAAATACTGCAAAACCATGAATTATTTGCGAGCTTGCCAACAGAGGATCCAGATAGCCACTTGCACAATATGGCATTTATTTGTAAGAGTGTTATGGGGGTATAAAAACTGTCTATGGATGCTGTATGGACTTCATGTTTTCCCATCATCACTTACAGGAACGCCGTGTTATGGCTATCTGAACTTCCACAAGGTTTGATCACCAGTTGGATAGAATTGTAAAGGGCTTTCCTAAAAAGGTACTTCATTAAACCAAACAGGCTTGAAATGGAGGACCAAATCAATCAACTCAAACAATTCCCTGGTGATTCAATACTTGATACACAGGAGCGATTCAATAAATGCTTGAGGACCACACCAAACTATGAGATTCCTGGGAATGTCCTGTCGAAAAACTTCTATTGAGCTCTAGAAGCCAATAGTCAAGCATACACTGATGCCCTCTTGGGAAGTCGGTTTGTAGAGTAATCATTAGTAGAGATTCTTGTGTACATGAACATGGTAGTCGAATCCAACCATGTGTGGAAACCTAGGAATAGATATTTAATGGATTGTGCAAGCAATATTGATATGAGTTTTAATCAAGTAAATGTATCCCCGCAAAGTTATGATATGGGAGACAGAAACTCAAAAATTGAAGGGATGCTTGACCAATTGTTAAAGCGGGCAGATACTCAAGATGAGAAAATGAAGGAGATCAAGTCTGACATTGATAAGATAAACCTCAAAGTGGACCAACACCTATTGGCAATTCAACAAATCAATAGTTAATTTGGACTTCATTAGAACAAATGGATCAGATTTAAAGAGGCATAATGACAAGCTCCAAGAAGGAGACAAAATTTGGTGATGATGATGCACTAGAGCTTGAGGAAGTCTGATTATTCAAGCAAGCTAAGTCGTACCGTGACAATAAATCAGGCGTTATTTGGGACGCAACCCAAATATTTTTGATGTTTTACCTTAGTTTTGAGTTTATTCTCAATTTTTGGATTCATAGGTAGTTGTTGGATTGTGTTTTTATTGCTATTTTTGACATTGGATTTGTTACATATAAGGTGCAAGTGAATTGTATGACGAATATGCATGTACTAGGCTAAGGCATTTGATTTTGCTGAGAAATGCATCAGCTATAGTTTTACGAATGGACTTACGAGTCGTATTACACTTTACAACTCGTAACCCTATCTCGTAGAGATTTCCAGTGAGCTTGAAGAGTGTGCACTGAACCCATGAGTCGTAATCCATCTACAACTCGTAATCGGGATTTCGTAGAACCAAATCCGATAATTTTAACTGTGACCCAGTAAAGGTATAAAAGGTGAGTCAGATTATTTTGACCCCACTTTTAACCTAATTGACCAAAATTTCCCAAACTCCTCCCTTTCCCTCCATTTTCGATCAATTTTCCAGCCATCATCACCCATTTTTCGACAATTTTTCAGGCTACATCTAGGGTTTGTGCATTTTCACCTTCTTTCTTCCTCAAGTTCATCACTATTATTGGTATGTTCTTTGATTACTCTTAACCCTTGAATTTTCTTTATTCTTCATTTTGTGATCTCATAATCGTGATAGGCTTGATGTTTAAGCATTAAATTCATTGTTGAATGTGAATTGTGAATGCAAAATTTGAATTGCCCAAGGTTAATTCAATAAATCGATTCTAGTAATTGGGTGTTTTTATTTCATTGATTATTGAATGCTATGCTTATTGAATCATTACCCATGCTTGAGTGAATAATATTGCA
>JAPFFP010088558.1:0-21258 GCA_026153255.1 Solanum medicagineum
TATTATTATTATTATTATTATTATTATTATTATTATTATTATTATTATTATTATATCAATGTCGTTTTTTAAAGGCGTTACATTATTTCATCAATTTATTTAATTTAAAATAATAATTTTAATAAGTTTAATATTTTACATAATAATTTTAGCAGATGTTAAGTATTTTCTTTATATTTATTAATTAGGTAACAATCTTCTTAATTCCACCCCAATTTTTTTAATTCGTAGCCTTTTAATCTTATTTATTTCAATTTCGATCAAATTCATTAAATGTACTTCAATCCTAACCAACTCTTGCATAATTCTTTTCAATTCTAAAATTAAGTCAATTTGTGGCTTAATTTTAAAATGCACAACTCAATTTCATTTTAATTAAAATAAGATATTCATTTTCTAATTTGGATTCGACTCGTCTCAAAAAAGAATTAATCTCATCCGTCCAATTTTGATCCAACGCTTCAAAATAATGCTTAATTTTATTTCCTTTTTTAGTTACTCCACCCACAAATCCCTAATTTCTATTTCATATTTTTCCCTTTTCAACGCTAGCATCTTCGCCAGCAGCGCACCAAAGGACCTCCCTCTCTTCTCCTTTTTTCTGACGAAATCAGCCATAAAACCCCCAAAAACTCCATCCGTCGGGTCTCCACCACACGACCCCTTCACCTCTCGCTTCTCCAGAGAAACCCCAGACCAACAAACCCTTTGATCGAGCAACTCAGCATCAGCCACCAAAACGAAATCAGCCCTAGCACTACCCATTTCAACCACAAAATCCCCAAATCCCGCATTAAAAATGCTCCAAAACAGCCCCAAACTATTGGAAAACAACTATGCAGTTAGCTCCTTTATCTCCGGCGAGACAGCCACCAAAACTGTAACGACCCCAAAAGGTGCTCGAAAATGTGCCTTGGAAGTGCTCGGAATTGTAATTTCCACATGTATCAAAATTCATGCGTTATTTCGAAAATCCAACTTCATATTCTTGTTCAATGGGTCAAATTTAGGGGGTAAAGGGTCTAACCCGAATTTAGAGCAATCGTAGCAAAATCCAAATTTTCAAGTTAGCACGAAAACAGTGAGGTTAGCGTGTTTGGGGCACGACGCATCCCTGTGTTATCTCTGTCCAGTTTTTTAACATGGTCTAATACTTTTAAGTCTTAGGCCTAAGCCTTCCCACACGAGAAAATACTTATACTTAGCCATTTTTCACCCTCATATCAATCTAAACATTTCTCGATACTCACTCAATCACTTAGTCTTATATTTCTATCAAAATTCAAGCCTCAAAACCCTCTCCGGATCTAAAGATTTCCTCTCAAGCTTCAAGTCTCCATCTCCAATCTTCATCAAGTTCATCTCTAAAGCTAAGGTATGTGGGTTTCTTTCATGGGTCCTTTTCACCCATGATGTCCAAGCTTCTTTTTACCTAAATTTGCATGATTTAAAGTTGATTTACTCATGGGTCTTTCTTATAATGATAATCACTACACACTATGTTGGGGTTTATGAAATTGTGACTATTTTACTATGTTTTGGGCTATGAATCTAAGATCTACCATGGGATTTGATGAAGGGTTTTGATGTATATTGCTTGAGGGTGTTACCAAGTATCTATTAAAGGTTTTACATTGAATTTTATAGCATGATTTCACTCTTTAATTGCTTGGTGTTACACTAGCATTACACACCCTCTAAGTGTTTGATAAAATGTTCGGTTATGAGTTCTTGAGGAATTGAAGATCTAATGCATGTTTTATGAGTTTAATGGCCATATGATGATTATATGATGATGAAATGATTATGGAAGTAATGTATGTATATGATGACTATATGATGATAGGAATGTTTATATGAGTTACTTTCATGAAAGAGTACCTATGGTGTTACAAGTAGATTGTTGGGTTTCCATATTTGTTATGCTCTTGAGAAAATGGAGAAGGTCTTCCCTTATTGTTTGAAATGTAATGTTGTGATAAGCTAGCTCTATGACCTCTATCGAAAAGGCCATGCCATAAGGTAGAAAGACTAATCATTCCAACCAAAAAGATCGTATTGTAAGTTATGGACCCCCTACAGAAAAGAGCATGCCGTAAGGTTGAATAACTAATAGTTCCTACCGAAAAGATCATATCGTAAGGTATGGACACCCTACCGAAAAGACCATGCCATAAGGTAGAAAGATTAATGGTTCCTACCGAATCATACCGTAAGGTGCAGACATTCTATCAAAAAGGCCACACGGTAAGGTAGAATGAAGCATAGATCCTACCCAAAAGATCTTATCATAAAGTAGGGGACGTCTTATACTATCTACCACAAAGACTATGTCGTACGGCAGGGGTATTGGTAACACTCTCCGAAAAGGTTATACCGTAAGGTGAGTGGAGGCCATTTGGTCCATTTCATGAAGATAGGTAAGAAAGGTTTGAGTATGTATTCCATATTGAGTTACGTTCCATGATCATGATTTACAAGCATGATTTACCGTAAGCATTGTTCATACATGCCATATTGCTAATGCACTATCTCTTGCTATGATTATGCATTTTGATTATTGTCTATCTCTTATTGCATTGCATCGTACATACTTAGTAAATTCCAACATACTAATGCATACTCTATGCCTACATGATATGACCATATAGGAACCAAAGCCCCGCTCGAGCATCTCCACCCACGTGGCTAGTATGGTTTCACTCAAGCATGTTGGTAAGTCCTCCATTTCGGGGACGTTGCTTATGATCTCATGCTATGTTCTAAACTATCATTCTTTTATGCATACATCAATTATGAGGGTGAGTCTAGTTGCTTTGTCTTGGCCCCCGCTGTTATCTATGTAGTAGAAGTGTTGTTGGACATGTTATGTATCTATGCTATATGCCTTGACTTTGTTATTCTTGATGTCTATGATATGGAAGTTTACCCTTAAACTCCAAGTCCCCTTGGTTATGCTTATCTGTAATTGTCATTTTTAATTGCTTCTGTGACCAAGGATGTGTAGTGATATGTTATGAGGCTTGTTTGGGGTTCCTTCGGGTTCCCCATTTGCCAGTCATGTCTAGGATAGGCTTGGGTCGTGAAAAAAATGGTATCAGAGCACTAGGTTGTTAAATCCTCATATTCCAACACACCGCGTCAATTAGAGTCTTATTCATGGTTGTGCTGTGCACCACAACTACGAGTAGGAGGCTATGAGATGTTTTAGGAGATGTTTCCCTTCTTCATGTTCTAGGTCATGCTATAGAGGTGAAGTAAGTCTTGTCCTTCCCCTAACAATTGTTCTTTTCCATGCTAGTTGAACATGCCTAACACAAGAGGAAGAAGAGCTCGTACTCCCGAGGGACAATCGACTATTGGAGAGCTTAAAGAGGCTCTCACTTTGCTTGCAAAAGTTGTGGCCAACCAAGCCAATCAAGGGGCCCAAGCCCCTCATGCTCCTAGACCGGCTTGTCGGGTGAGAGACTTCATGAGGATGAGCCCACAAGAGTTCTATAGGTCAAGGGTGGATGAAGACCCACAAGAGTTTATTGATGAGATTTATAAGGAATTGGCCGTCATGGGGGTTAGATCAGAAGATAAGGGAGAGTTGGCGGCCTACCAACTCAAAGGGATATCAAAAATATGGTACAATCAATGGAGGGAGGAGAAGGGAATCAACAATGTTGTTCTATGAGAAGAGTTCAAGGCGGCCTTTCTTAATCGGTTCTTTCTTCTTGAGCTTAGGAAAGACAAATTGGTATAATTCATCAATTTGAGACAAGGGTCAACGAGTGTGAGGGAGTATGCCCTCAAGTTCAACCAACTCTCTAAGTATGCTCCTCACTTAGTTACTGACCCAAGGGCTAGTATGAACAAGTTCATGATGGATGTCTCCAACTTGGTGAATAAAAAATGTCGGTCCGCTATGTTGATTAATGATATGGATTTGTCCCCTCTCATGATTTATGCCGAACAAATGAAGGTGGAGAAGTTGAGGAAAAGAAGGGGTAATGAGGCCAAAAAGGCTCGACTTGATGGTGGCTCCCAAGGTCTAGAGTCAGACGATGCTCCAAGCAAGAGGGTCGTGAAGAATAAGGTGTCAAACCCAAGGCCCAAGGAAATGATGGGATGAATCATCCTTGATGCCCTAAGCGTGGGAGGAAACATGGTGGTACATGTTGGAGGAACATGGGTGCATGCTTTGGATGTGCGGAAATGGGCCACAAAATTCTGGATTGCCCATATGCTCAAAATAAGTGTAAAGATAGTCATGTTGATCAAGAGGATGCTCTAAGATGTAATCGATTCTATGCTCTTCAAGTGAGGCAAGATGTAGATGAGGCACCCAATATTGCTACTGGTATGTTGAAGTTTCGTTAACTTAGAGGTGTATGCGTTGTTGGGTCCGGGTGCTACTATTCCCTTCATTATTCTTTTTGCTTGTGGCCTTCTTTCTTGTGTGTGTCTCAAGTTGCTATGTGAATCTCTTGGTGATTACCACTTTGTTGAGTCTATTGTTGCCAGAAGGTTCGTAAGTATTGTTCCATGGTCATGTGGTGTCTAGGTCTTGCCTTGTGATTTTGTTGGATTGGATGTGCTGAGTTTGAGATCATACTTGGAATAGATTGTTTGCATGTATGTTGTGTCTCTATTGATGGTAGGGCCCGTGGAGTTAGATTCCAATTCCCTATCACCCTTCTTTGAGTGGAAGTGGAGGGGTAAGTCCATCTCTTGTTTTACGGTACAATTGATCTCCAAAGGATTGTATTAATCATCTTGTAAGAGTTAGGGGTGTTGATCCTAAGTTATTTCTATTGGGTTGTTTCCGGTGACCAATGAGCTATTGAATGTCCTTTTTGGTTGTTGTATTTGGGGTGGTATCTTTTGGTTGACTTATGCACTGGTCATCTCTATACCCTTTAGGTTTCATGAATAGGGTCTTTAATCCCTACCTTGTTATGATTATGGTGGTTCTTGGTGATGATGTGTTGATTGCTTTTGGAAGTCGGGAGAGCTTGTGAATCATGTGAGGTTGATGTTGTGAAATCGGAGGAGGTGAGGTTGCTTGATAATTATGGAAAGTGGAGACCTTTGGGAGGCAAGAAGATTGTTGGAGGAGTTCACCAGTTGACTAGGTTGGGTGAGGTTGAGAGTAGTGGTGTAAGGGCTTTGATGGTTCCGAATCTTCTATGGCTGAAGGGGTCTAGTAAAATAAGACTTTGATTTCCATCTTAATAGAGTTGGAGGTCTTGGTGAGGTATGGTTAAGTGGAGGTTGTCTCCCAAGGGGGGAGATGGTGACGTTTGGTACTAAGTGGCTTGTGTGTGTGTTTAAAGTTGATTGACAAAGATGGCTCCGGCAGTCGCTATTCCTTTCATAATTCCTTATTGCTAGTGAGATTTGGCTATGCGGGTATATTGGTGCTAGAAAGGCTTATAAGGGTTGCTCCATGTTCTTATTGCATAAAGTCTTAATTTTTGATCTAGTAAACTTAGAAACGAATTATATATTTATATACTAGATGAATCAATGAGTTATTATAATTTTCTAATCAACCCCTTTCTGGATTGGTTTATGAGATATGAGAGAGGCCAAAATACTTTGATTTCTTATATTTTGCAAATAAGATCATACTTTACGTATTAAACATGCTAATTAAAATCTATTTCTCAATATTAGAATGTAAATGATTATTATTAATTATTCAACAAATTTGATTGGTTGATACGAGTTGTGATCTTGGTAGAATTTGGTTTGATGGATTGGAGGTCTTGAGGTGGTTTATGGTACCAAGTAGATTATGTTTGATTGAGTTTGACAAATGAGTTTAGGGTTGTGAGTCTTTATAGAACATGAGTGAGGTTGGTAAAGTTGCATAAGAGTGGATTAACTTAGGGATATGGTTATGGTTTGTCCGGTTCTTCATACTTTTAGGTTTAGGGGATGTGTTGATGACTCTAATGCCAAAGAACTCCTAGAGGTTGCGGGTGTGGAGGAGGTTAAGTTGGCTTAGGAGAATGTCACGACCCAAGCCTAGGGAATAGACATGACACGGCGAATGGGGAACCCGAAGGGATCCCAAGCAAGTCTCTTAGCATATCGTCACAAATCCTTGGTTTCAGAAGCATAAAAAAGACATATTCAATTAAAGTAAGGGCAAGGGGACTAAGGGAAACTTGCATAAACATCGAAGTCAAAAGTCAAGAGTCAAGATCATACATAATACACACGTTATCTAATATACACCTCTAAAACATAGAAAGAGCGGGGCGCAAGACATGGTAATCGGGCTCACCCTCATAGTCAATAACATAAGGTAGTGTCTCAATAAATAGATAGTAGGGAAAGACATAACCCAAGTCCCCGAAATGGAGGACTCACCACAAATATAGAGCAGCACCGTCTAACCACGTGGAGGAGGAAGAGGATGATAAACTCGGGCACCGGTTCCTACATGATGGTATTATGCAGGCAAGAGTATGCGTTCGTACGTTTGAATGTACTAAGTATGTGGGATGCAATGCAATAATAGATAGGTATCACAACCCAAAATCCAAGACGATAGGCAATAGACATAGTATAGCAATATGACATGTATGATCAATGAATAAGTAAAACATGCTAAGTAAATCATGCTTGTATAGAATATCATATGTGAAGATGAGACCAAGCTAGCTCTCCAAGGTACAAACCCCTTGGTAGGTTGGTGATGATCGCACCCATCACCCTAGTGAATGAGAAATAAACCCCTCATTTAGGTTGGTGATGATCGCACCCATCACCCTAGTGAATGAGTATAAACCCCATCTGGTTACCCGACTCTTTTCCCCCAGGTTGGGCATGGTCTATGCAACACTTTACATAGAATTCATCATAAGCTCTAATGAAATACCTCATATAGGAATTATCATGTTCATAAGCTCATTTCATCATCATTTCATCATCATTTAATCATCATAACATCATTCATATCATATCTCATGCTTTGAGCCTGGTTGCTTGTTTTGGCCCCTGCTCTTATCTATGTAGTGGAGGTGTTGTTGGACATGTTATGTATCTATGCTATGAGCCTCGACTCTCTTTTTTCTTGATGATTTTGATATGGACGTTTACCCTTAGTCCCAATTCTCCTTGTTTATGCTTATCTCTTATTGTCATTTTAATTTCTTTCGCTACCAAAGATGTGTAATGATATGCTATGAGGCTTGTTTGAGGTTCCTTCGAGTTTTCCCATTCGTCGGTCACATCTAGACACTAGGCTTGGGTCGTGACAAAGATGGTATAGAGCACTAGGTTGTTAGATCCTCGGAGTCTAACACACCGCGTTGATTAGAGTTTTATTCATGGTTGTGTTGTGCACCGCAACTATGAGTAGGAGGTTGTGAGACGTTTTAGGAGATGTTTTCCTTTCTTCACGTTCTAAGTCATACTATAGAGTTGAAGTAAGTCCTTTCCTCCCTAACAATTGTTCTTTGCCATGCTAGTTGATCACGCCTAACACAAGAGGAAGAAGAGCTCGTGCTCCCGAGGGACAACCAAATCATGGCGATGCTTTCACCTTTCCAGTTCAAGCTATGGCCCATTAAGTTAATCAAAGGGCCTAAGCCCCTCATGCTATAGAGACTTCATGAAAATGAACCCACCAGAGTTCTGTGAGTCAAAGGTGGATGAGGACCCTCAAGAGTTCATTGATGAGGTCTACAATGTGTTAGCTATCATAGGTGTGAGGTCGGAAGATAAGGCAGAGTTGGTGACCTACCAATTCAAAGGGGTAGCATAAATATGTATAATCAATGGGAGAAGGAGAAGGGAGTCAACAATGTGGTTCTATGGGAAGATTTTAAGGTGGCTTTTCTTAATCGGTTCTTCCCTCTTGAGCTTAGGGAGGCAAAGATGGTACAATTCATGAATTTGAAAATGAGTGTGAGGGAGTATTCCATCAAGTTCAACCAACTCTTTAAGTATGCTCCTCACTTGGTTGCTGACCCAATGGCTAGAATGAACAAGTTCATGATGGGTGTCTCCTATTTGGTAAGTAAAGAATGCCGATCCGCTATGTTGATTAATGATATGGATTTGTCCCGCCTCATGATTTATGTTGAATGACTTGAGGGTGAGAAGCTTAGGAAGAAAAGGAGTAGAGGGTCCAAGAGGGCTCGGTTTGAGGATGACTAGTTCCAACAAGGTATTGTGTTTCAAGGCCAAGGGTCTGCTAGCACTCCAAACAAGAGGCTTGTTATAAAAGGAATGGATAGACCAAGGTTCTAAGGAGGCGATGGTGGAATGAGTTTTCCAAAATACCCAAAATGTAAAGGGCATCATCATGGAAAATGCTTAAAGAATTCAAGGGCGTGTTACAGGTGTGGGAAAGAAGGTCACAAGCTTATTGATTGCCCTTATGTTTGGAACAAGGGCAAGGAAGGACAAGGTGGTCATGTGATCAAGAGACCCAAGGTGTGTATATTGATTAACGAGGTGCCCCAAGACGTAATCATTTCTATTCTCTTCAAAGGAGGCAAGGGGTGGATGAGGCGCCTGATATGGCTACTGGTATGTTGAAGATTCCTTTTGTTGCTAGTGGGCTTCATGTATGTTCCGAGAGTTATGTAGACTTTTGGTGTCTATCCCATTAGAGAGTCTATTATTGTTAGAAAAGTCTATAGAAATTGTTTCGTGGTCATGTTGCATTTAGGTCTTGACTTATGGTTTTGTTGGATTAGATGTGGTGGATTTTGATGATTATACTTAGGATAGATTAATCGCATGCATGTTGTATCTCCATTGAAGGTAGGGCCCATAGAGTTAGTTTCCAATTCCCTAGTAACCCGTCAATGAGTAGGAGCTTGTAAGGTGGTTGTGACGGGGTAAGTCTGTTTCTTGTCTTAAGGTGCAATTGATCTCTAAGGAATTGCATTTATCATCTTGTAAGATTTAGGCGTGTTGAGCTTAAGTTATTTCTATTGGGTTGTTTTCGGTGACCAATGAGTCCTTGATGTCCTTTTGAATATCTTGAATTTGGGGTGGTGTCCTTTGGTTTTGACTTATGTACCCGGTCATGTCTATAGGTCTCATGAATAGGGTCTCTAATCCTTACCTTGTTACGTTTGTAGTGATCCTTGGTGATGATGTGTTGATTGCTTCCGGAAGTAAGGAAGAGCTTGTGAATTATTTAAGGGTGATATTGTGAATTCGGAGGAGGTGAGGTTGCTTGTTAATTATGGAAGGTGGAGACCTTTGGGTGGCAAGAAGGTGGTTGGAGGAGTTCACCGGTTGACTAGGTTGGATGAGGTTGAGAATGGTGGTTTAGTGGTTTGATGGTTCTGAATCTTCTATGGTTGAAGGGGTCTAGTTAAGTAAGGCTTTGAATTCCGTCTTGATAGAGTTGGAGGTCTTGGTGAGGGATGATAGAGGGGAAGTCTTCTCCCAAAGGGGAGATGGTGACTATCGATACTAAGTGTCTTGTGTGTGTGCTTTAAGTTGATTGATAAGGATGTGGGGTTCATTAAGGCTCTTTGGAAGGTTCGTCTAGTCGAAAATGTCTCTCGAGTAGCGGGCATGGAGAAAAAATATCTGTATCTCTTTCATTCTATTCAAGCTTATACTAACATGTCAAGTACTTTCATGATTCCAAGCGCTTATGTTTCAGCCTCTATGTCATTTACATGCATCCATGTTTATGTTCACAAGTTCATCACGATTTATGACACTTATATTGATATTATGGTGTTTTAAATATATTGTTGCATTCTTGTTAGGGCTGATTTGTTCATGATTACTCTTCTCATATATGTCTTTTTGACATTCGAGGACGAATGTTCCCTAGGGGGAGATATTGTACCGACTGCCCGAAAATGTGCCTCGGAAGTGCGCGTAATTTCTATATATCTCAAATCTATGCGTGACATCGAAAATTCGACTTCATATTCTTGTTCAGGAGGTCATATTGAGTGGGAATAGGGTTTAACCCAGATTTTAGAGTGAACGATTTACAATTAAAAATTTCAAAGTGTCAATTTCCAGAGGGGTTTGCGCTTTCGACGCGCTAATGCACATTTTTGTGCCAGTTTTCAAGTTCGGTCCAATACTTTTGAGCCTTGGGCCTAAGTGTTCCTATATGTGAAAATACCTACACTTAGCCATTTTTCCGCCTCATATCATTCTAAGCATTCGCTAATACTCATTCAAACACTTAGCCAAATATTTCACTCCAAAATTCAAGACTCAAAACTCATTCGGATCTAAAGGTTCTCATTCAGGCTTCAAGTCCCCATCTCCAATCTTCATCAAGTTATTCTCCAAAGCTATGGTACGTGGGTTTCTTTCATGGGTTCCTTTCACCCATGATGCCCAAGCTTCCTTTTCTTAAAAATTGCATAATTTAAAGTTGATTTACTCATGGGTGTATATATTACGAAATTCACTGCACATTATGTTGGGATTTCATAAAAGTATGGTTGTTTTATCATGTTTTGGGATATGAATCTAAGGTCTATTGTGAGATTTAATGAAGGATTTTGATGTATGTTGCTTGAGGGTGTTACCAAGTATCTATTGATGGTTTTACAATGAATTTTCTTGCATGATTTCACTCTTGAATTGCATGGTTTTACACTAGCATTACACACCCGCCAAGTGTTTTGATAAAATATTTGGTTATGGTTTTTTTGAGGAATTGAAGGTATAATGCATGTCTTATGAATTGAATGACTATATGATGATAAAAGGAATGCATATATGTGTGATTAAATCATGTAAACTACCTTTGGTATTGCAAGTGAATTGTTGGGCTCTCATGTTGTCATGTTCTTAGGAATCGTTGATGAGTTATTGAGTCCTTATGCTAAGGTTTATGCTCTTGTAATTGTGAAGCCTACTAGAAGGGATTATGAACTATGTTATATGCTTCACCCTCTAGTACAATGCCAATTTCTACATGTAGGGGTTATGAACTACGTTGTACACCTTACCCTCATGTATGAATCAATGCTACTCACTTACTCATACCTACATGAAGGGGTTATGAACTATGTTGTGCTTCTTACCCTCGTGTATGGTTTGAGGTTACGCAAGGTACACACATGTAGGGGTTATGACTTTATGCTACCTTCTACCCTCATGTTCTATTCACTTACTCATTTCTACATGTAGGGGTTATGAACTATGTTGTATTCCTTGCCCTCATTTATGATTTGAGGTTATGTGGTGTACTCATATGAAGGGGTTATAAACTATGTGGTATGCCTCACCCTCATATGCAATGTAAGGCTATGTATTATCTCATACACACATGTAGGAGTTATGACCTATGCTACCTTCTACTCTCATATGCTATCCATTATCTCATGTACTAGCCATTACCTACTAGAAGGGGGTTATGACTCATGCTATATTCCTCACCCTCTAGTTCAAGGCATTTGGATGATCTAATCATGTCACCTTATTGGGTTAAACAAGCTATGTAAAAATGATTACTTTCAAGCAAGGTTTACTTCAAGCATTGTTCATGCATGCCATGTTGCTAATATATTATCTCTTGCTACAATTATGCATTTTGATTATATTGTCTATCTGTTGTTGCACTGCATCCTATATACTTAGTATATTCCAACGTACTAACTCATACTCTATGCCAATTTGATATCACCTTGTAGGAACCAGAGTCCCACTTGAGCATCTCCAGCACATGGCTAGTACAGTTTCACTCAAGCTTGTTGGTGGGTCCTCCATTCAGGGGACATTGCTTATGATGTCATGCTACATTCTAAAGCTATCTTTCTTTTAGGTATACATTGACTATGAGGGTAAGCCCGGTTTCTTGTCTTGGCCCCCGCTCTTATATATGTAATAGAGGTGTTGTTGAACATATTATGTATCTATGCTATGAGCCTTGACTCCTTTGTTTCTTGATGATTATGATATGGAAGTTTACCCTTAGTCCCACTTCCCCTTGTTTATGCTTATCTCTTATTGTCATTTTAATTGCTTTCACGACCAAGGATGTGTAATGATATGCTATGAGGCTTGTTTAGGGTTCCTTCGGGTTTCCCCATTCGCCGGTCACGTTTAGGCCCTAGGCTTGGGATGTGACACTAAATTTCAAAGACTACCCGGAGTCCTACTTCCCTTTTTATTTTATCTGTTGTTGTTATTTACTTTGCTTCCACGACCAAGGATGTGTAATTGGTATGCTAAAGGCTTATTTGGGTCCCTTCGGGTTTCCATTCACCATGTCACGTCTAGGCCCTTGTCTTGGGTCGTGGCAAACTTGATATCAAAGCACTAGATTGTTAATGGTCCTTGGAATCCAACACACCGCGTCGATTAGAGTCTTAGTCATGGTTGTGAAGCGCGCCACAACTATGAATGGAAAGTTATGAGGCGTTTTGGGAAATGTTTCTCTTCTTCATGGTCTATATCATGTTTTATTTGTAAGTGTAAGGCTTTTTTCCACTAATGAATGCTCTTTGCCGATTCAAAGGGGAGACTAAGGAGCGTGCGTAGACCCAAGAAGTAATCAACTCCTCCTGCTCTCCAAGCTCCTCAAGGTGGAGAGGTAAGGCCAAGATGAGTTTGATATGCTATTGAAATGTTGACTCATGCTATGGTCAACCAAAGCAACCAAGGGGCCCAAGTCCCTCATGCTCCCACTCTAACTTCTAGGGTGAGCAATTTCAGTAGAATGAACACACTAGAGTTCCATAGATCCAGGACGGATGAGGATCCCAAGAGTTTGTAGATGAGGTGTATAAGGTTCTATCCATTATGGGGTCAATTCGGAGGAGAAAATGGAGTTTGCGGCCTACCAACTCAAAGGGGTGGCTCAAATTTGGTTTACACAATGGAGGTTGGAGAATGGGAAAAATGATGCTATCCCTTGGGAAGAGTTCAAAGACGCATTTCTCAATTGATTCTTTCCTATCGAGCTAAGGGAGGCTAAAATGATGGAGTTTATGAACCTTAAGCAAGGTTCCATGAGTGTGAGGTAGTACGCCCTCAAGTTCAACCAACTCTCCAAGTATGCTCCACAATTGGTTGCCAAACTAAGATCAAGGATGAGCAGATCTGTGTCGGGAGTGTCTGACTTGGTTAATGAGGAGTGTCGTACCACCATGCTAGTAAGTGATATGGATTTGTCCCACCTCATGACATATGTTGAGCAACTAGATGGGGGAAATCTTAGAAAAATAAGAAGTGGTGAGTCCAAGAGGGCTCGTTTTGAAGGTGGATTCAAAGGTTCCAAGGGTGGCTGGTTTCCTCAAGGCCCCAAGTTCCAAGGCCAAAGGTTTTCCAATGCTCCTAATAGGAGGTTTGCTAATGACAATCTAAGATTCCAGGGTGGTAGCGGTGGGGTGCCTAACCCTATGTGCCAAATATATGGTAGGAACCATAGTGGACCACGATTGAAAAACTCCAATGCTTGCTATGGTTGTGGTGAAGTGGGTCATAAGATGATTGATTGTCCTCATGCTCAAAACAAAGGTAGAGATGTTTGTCCATAATGCCAAGGTGCAAATGGGGGTCAAAAGGGAAGGGGAGGCCTACAAGGGGGTTCTCCAAGGCAAAATAGATTCTATGCTCTTCAAGGGAGACAAGGGATGGATGAGGTGCCCGATGTCATCACCGGTATGTTAAAGGTTATTGATTTTGGATATGTATGCTTTGATAGACCTGGGTGCCACTCTTTCTTTTATTACTCCTTTGGTTGCCTAAAAGCTTCATGTTAGTCCCAAATTGTTGTGTAAAACTTATGAAGTGTCAAACCCCGTTGGTGAGTCCATTGTTGCTAAAAGAGTCTATAGAAATTGTCCCATGTTCATATTGCATAAAGTCTTGTCTTGTGATTTTATTGAGTTAGATATGGTGGATTTTGATCTCATTCTTGGGATGGACTGGTTGCATGCGTATTATACTTCTATTGATTGTAGACCCCATAGGGTTAAATTCCAATTCCCTAATGAGCCCATTCTTAAGTGAAAAAGTCGTGATGTGGTGGTCAAGGGTAATTCATTTCTTGTCATAAAGTCCAAAAGTTGATTTCCAAGGGTTTCCTTTACCATATTGTGAGGTCTAGGGTTGTTGAGTCCAAAGTCCTTCCTGTTGAGTCGGTTCTGGTGGTTAAATGAGCTTCTTGATGTCTTTCCCGATAAGCTTGCCGGTGTTCCTCCCGAAAGGAAAATAGATTTTATTATAGACCTCCTTCTCGATACTCAACCCATTTCTATCCCCCTTTACCGTATGGCCTCGGCGAAATTGAAGGAGTTAAAGGAAAAATTCAGGGATTTGTTGGAATAGGGTTTCATAAGGCCTAAAAGTCACCTTGGGGTGCACCGATGTTATTTGTGAAGAAGAAGGATGGTTCTCTTAGAATGTGCACTGATTACCGGCAACTTAATAGAGTCACCATAAAGAACAAGTATCCTCTACCAAGGATTGATGACCTTTTTGATCAACTTCAAGGGACTAGTCACTTTTCTATGATTTATCTTCGGTCCAGGTATCACCAAGTGAAAGTGAGGGAGTGTGACATTTCCAAGATGGCTTTCTGAACTAGGTATGGGCACTTTGAGTTTGTGGTTATGTCCTTTGGGTTGACTAATGCACCAGATATATTTATGGGTCTCATGAATAGGGTCTTCAAACCCTGCCTTGACTTGTTTGTGGTGGTTTTTATTGATGATATCTTGATTTTTTTCCCATAGTGAGTAGGAAAATGTGAATCACTTGAGGGTAGTTTTGCAAATCTTCAGGGAGGAGAAGTTGTATGCTAAATATGAAAAATGTAAATTTTGGTTGAAAGAAGTTGCTTTTCTAGGGCATATGGTGTCGGATAATGGCATTAAGGTGGATACTAAGAAGACAAAAGTGATTAGGAATTGGCCTAGACCTTTGACTCCATCGGACATTAGAAGCATCTTAGATTTGGCGGGTTATTATTGGAGCTTTGTGAATGGCTTCTCTTCTATTGCTTCTATAATATCTAAATTGACACAAAAGAAGGCAAAATTCATGTGGACCGATGAATGTGAGAAGAGTTTCCAAACTTTGAAAGATAAACTTGTCTCCGCTCCTATATTGTCTCTACAGAAAGGGTTGGAAGCATTTGTTGTGTATTGTGATGCCTCAAGAACTTTTTTGGGGTGTGTTTTAATGCAAAATGGTAAGGTGATACCATATTCCTCTTGACATCTTAAGGTGCATGAGAAGAATTATCCCACCCATGATCTTGAATTAGTGGCTGTGGTATTTGCATTGAAAATTTGGCGTCACTACTTGTATGGGGTCCATGTTGATGTGTTTAACGACTACAAGAGTCTTCAATATGTGTTCACCCAACAAGATCTTAACTTGAGACAAATAAGGTGGTTAGAGCTCCTTAAAGATTATGATATGAGTGTACATTATCACCCCAGCAAAGCTAATGTTGTGGCCGATGCTCTATGTAAGGTGTCTATGGGTAATCTAACTCATGTTGATGATGGTGGCAAAGAGATGGCTAGAGAGGTTCACCGGTTGGCTTGATTGGGGGTTAGGATGGATAAGGTTGATAATAGGGATGTGTGGTTGTTAATAGTTCTAAATCTTCTTTGATTGAGGAGGTAAAGGCAAAACAAGCTCTTGACCCCGCCTTGCTAGAGTTCAAGGCCTTGGTGAGAGATGGTAAAGTGGAAGTTTTCTCCCAAGGGGAGATGGTGCCCTTAGGTACCAAGGTAGATTGTGTAGGCAAATGTGGATTACTTGAGAGAATTGATCTTGAAGGAGACCCACAATTCATCTTATTCTAATCACCCCGGTTCTACAAAGATGTATAGAGACTTGAGGGAGGTGTATTGGTGGGGTGGTATGAAGAGGGACATTGCCAAGTTCATAACCAGATGTCATAATTGCCAACAAGTAAAAGCCGAACATCAAAGGCCGGGTGGCCTAGCCCAAGATATAGAAATTTCTACTTGGAAGTGGGAAGAGATCAACATGAATTTTGTGGTCGAGTGGATTAAGACTAGGAAATATTTTGACTCTATTTGGGTTGTAGTGGATAGAATGACAAAGTCGGCTCACTTCTTACCTATCAAAACCACTTATGGTGCCGAAGATTATGCCATGCTGTATATACATGAGTTGGTTAGATTACATGGGGTGCCCTTGTCTATCATTTAAGATCATGGTGCTCAATTCACTTCTCACTTTTGGAGGTTATTTCAAAGAGATGTCGGTACCAAGGTTAAGCTTTGCATGGCATTTCACCCTCAAACAGATGGTTAGGCTGAGAGGACAATCCAAACTCTCGAGGATATGCTTAGAGCTTGTGTTTTAGAATTTAAAGATAGTTGGGATGAACATGTTCAACTCATTGAGTTTTACAACAATAGCTACCACTTAAGCATTGGTATGGCTCACTTTGAAACTCTTTATGGTAGGTGTTGTATATCTCCGGCTGGGTGCTCTGAAGTGGGGGAAATGGCTTTGCTAGGTCTGGATTTTGTCATGTAAGCCTTGGAGAACGTAAGGTTGATAAGGGAGAGATTGAAGACAACCCAAAGTAGACAAAAGTCCTATTCCGATATGAGAAAAAGAGATCTTGAGTTTGAGGTTGGTGATTGGGTCTATTTGAAAGTCTCATCCATGGACGATGTGGTTCGGTTTTGCAAGAAGGGGAAATTGAGCCCAAGATTTGTGGGTCCCTGTAAATATTTGCAGAGAGTAGGTAAGGTTACATATGAGTGTGAGTTTCCTATGGAGATAAATATGGTTCATCCGGTCTTCCATGTGTCCATGTTGAAGAAGTCGTGGGTGACCCAAGTAGCATAGTGCCCTTGGATGTTGTAGGAGATAATTTAACCTATGAGGAGGTTCTGGTGAAGATTTTGGATAGACAAGTGAAGAGGTTAAGAATCAAGGATGTAGCTTCCATCAAGATCCTTTGGAGGAACCAACAAGTTGAAGGTGCCACATGGGAAGCCAAGGCCGACATGAGAAAGCGATATCCATATCTCTTCAACTCTACTCAAGCCGAAGGTACTAATCTAAGTTCGCTATATGATTTCAATTCTTAAGTTTAGCCTTTATGTCATTTTGCATGCATTCATGTTCATGGTAACACATTTATGATGATTTTTGACATTCATGTTGGGACTTTTGAAAATGATGTTTAAATACGTTTGTTGCATTTATATCAGACTGAAATCTTTATGATTACTTCTCTCATGCATGTTCTTTGACATTCGGGGGCGAATGTTCCCAAGGAGGAGAAATTGAAACACCGTAAAGTGTGCTTCGGAATTCCCCATAATCGTAATTTTCATATATCTCAAAATCTGTGCGTGACATCGAAAATCTGACTTCATATTCTTAATCAGGGGTAAATTGAGTGGGAAATGGGTATAACCCAGATTTTAGAAGGCTCGTAGCAAAAAAATATTTTTGCAATTTTTTTGAAAACATTAGCTATGAGCGATGGCTCTACGATGCGGACCCATCACGGAGCAGTGTTAGTTCTTCTTTATTTTCCCTATTTTGGCCAATGGAATTAGGGTCATAGCCCCATTCCCACTTATGCGTGAAAACACCTATGCTTAGTCATTTTTCAACTCTATATCACACAAAACACTCACAGAAACGTCTGCAAGACTTAACCAAATATCTCATTTAAATTTCAAGGATTTCAAGCTTAACTTTGGAACTCAAGGATTCTCTTCAAGCTCTTCTCAAGAAAACCAAAGTTTTAGGTATGTGGGTTTTATCCATTGTGTCCTTTCACCCATGGAGCACAGTCTTCCCTTTTATGAAAATTTCATGTTTTCAAGTTATATTATCTATGGGTATATCTTATTATGGAATGTGATTATAAATTATGATGAGGTTTTATGAAACTTTGATTGATTATGCATATCTATCTAATTCAAGCTTATACTATGAATTGGTTTTGTCTATTAAGATTACGTACGTTTTAGCCATGAAAATATAATATATTATGAGATTTGATGATGGATTTAAAGGTATCTTACATGAGGGTTTTAATTTGTGTTGGTGGGTTGATTTGCATGAGTTTTCTCATATTATTTCACTCTTGAATTGCATGATTTTGAACTAGCATTATGAACCCACCAAGTATTTGATAAATTGTTTTGACAAGGATTCTCAAGTTATTTGATCTATTACATGGTTTATAAGTCAAGTGACTATATGATGATTAAGGGCTTGCATGTATGCATTGAATTTATGAAAAGTACCTATGGTGTTGCAAGTAGACCACACCTTGTTGGGGGGTGACATGCCCAATCACCTTGTTGAGGGGGTGACATACCTCCATCACCTTGTTGGGGGGTGACATGTCCAATCACCTCGTTTAGGGGTGGATACCTCGATCACTTTGTTTAGGGGTGACATGCCCAATCACCACGTTAAGGGGTGGGTATCTCGATCACCTTGTTGGGGGGTGGCATGCCCAATCACCATATCTGGTGGATCCCTCGATCACCTTGTTGGGGGTGACATGCCCAATCACCTTGTTAGAGGTTGATACCTCAATCACCTTACAAGGGGGTGATATGCCTTGCATTCCATGTAGTAGTTGCTTGGTCTATGTTAGTTATAGTCTCTTCCCACACATGTATTATGTTGTATGCAAGTTGAATGATTTTCAAGCATGTTTTACTTCTAGAATTGACCATGCATTCCATATTGAGATCTCACTTATCTATTGCTTATTGCTATACATTTTGATTATGTTGGCTTATGTCTTGTTGCATTTCATCCTACATACTTAGTACATTCAAATGTTCTAACGCATACTCTATGGCTACATGATGTTACCATGTAGGGACTGGAGCACCACTTGATCACCCTCCATGTGGCTAGTGCGAACTTTTGAAGCAAGCTTTGGTGAGTCCTCAACTCCGAGGACACTATATTTATCACTCTTGCTATATTGAGACTTTTTCATGTTGAACACTTGTTATTATAAGTATGAGCCAGGAGAGTATCTTGGCCCATGGTCTACTCTATGTTAGAGGTGTTATTGGAATATAATGATGTACTTATACTTGAGTTTGACTCTTTTACACCTTACTGATTATCAAAGACATCCCTTAGTCCCTCTTCCTTTTTTATTTTATCTTATGTTTTTGTTTACTTTTCTTCCACGACCAAGGATGTGTGATTGATCTGCTAAGAGGCCTGTTTGGTTCCCTTCAGGTTCTTATTCACCGTATCACATTTGGGCCTTAGGCTTTGGTCGTGATAACAACCATCTCTACCCTTGTTTTGAGAATGTGGAAAATCAACAACCTTGTGACCCATTTCACCACAACCAAAACAAGCATTAGAATTTTACAAACATGGACCACCATGGTTTCTTCCAGACTTTTGGCACCTAGGATTAGCCATCCCACTATTGCCACCTTGAAACTTTGGGTTAGACAACCCATCATTAGCATACCTCTTATTTAGAGCATTGGAGGACCGTTGGCCTTGGAACATGTGACCTTGTTGTAACTGGCCACCCTTAGGACCTAGTAAACCACCTCAAACGGAGCCCTCTTGGACTGGACACTTCTCCTCTTTCTAAGCTTTTGCCCCTCAAGTTATTCGGCATATGTCATGAGCTGAGAAAAGTCCATATCGCTCACTAGCATGGCAGTATGACACTCTTCATTTACCAAGTCGGACACCCCCGACACAAACTTGTTCATCCTCGATCTAGGGTCGGCAACCAAATGAGGAGCATACTTTGAGAGCTAGTTGAATTTGAGGTCATACTCCCTCACACTCATTGAAACTTGCTTGAGGTTCATAAACTCCATCATCTTAGCCTCTCTCAACTCGATTGGGAAGAACCGGTTAAGGAATGCGGCTTTGAACTCCTCCCAAGGAATAACATCATCATTTCTCCTCTTCAATCTCCATTGAGCAAACCAAATTTGGACCACACCCTTGAGTTAGTAGGCCGGTAATTTCGTCTTCTCCTCCCAATTGACCCCCATGATGTATAACACTTTGTATACCTCATCGATGAACTCTTGGGGATCTTCCTCCACCTTGGACCCATGAAACGTCAGAGGGTTCATCATTGTGAAATCTGTCGCCCTTGAAGATGGAGTAGGAGCATGAGGAGCTTGGGCTGCTTGGTTCAATTGTTTGGTTATAACGTGGGCCAACATAGTGATGGCATTCCGGAACTCATCTTTGGCCACCCCTCCATCTTGAGCAGCAAGAGCGGGAGGGGTCGGTTGCTCCTCGAGTGTACGGGCTCTTCTTAGCCTTTCTCTTGGTAGCGGCATGATCTAGAAGAGCAAAAGAATATTTGTTAGGGGGAAAAAGCCTTATCTTCACATCTAAAGCATCACATAGTTCATAAAGAAGTGAAACATTTCCTAAGACGCCTCATAGCCTTCTATTTATTGTTGTGGCACGCTTCACAACCATGAATAAATCTCTACTTGACGTGGTGTGTTGGATTTCTGAGGACCATTAACAACCTAATACTCTGATACCAAGCTTGTCACGACCCAAGCCTAGGGCCTAGATGTGACATAGGCAAATGGAAAGTTTGGAGACAACCCAAAAAAGCCTCTTAGTATATCATGTACACATCCTTGGTTGTGGAAGCAAAATAAAACAATAACAAGAGACAAATATCAAAAGGGAAACGGGACTAATGGAAGTCTTTCATATTCATAAAAATATAAGGAGAGTCAAGCTCATAAGCATGTACAAACATAGTATCTAACAACACCTCTACTTAAGAATGGAGCAGGGGCCAAGAGATTTCCCGGTCTCACCCTCATGATAATAAGTATCTGACATAAAAAAGAAGTCTCAACATAGCATGGATAACATAGATATTTTCCTCGGAGTTGAGGACTCACCAAAGCATTCTTCAAAGAACCGAACTAGCCACGTGGAGAAGGATGATCAATAGGAGCTCTGATCCCTACATGGTAATATCATGTTAGCTTAGAGTATACGTTAGTACTTGGAATGTACTAAAGGCAAGCATGACATCATTATGAACATAAAGTCCCAGGGTATGGAATCCCAGAAAGAGGCTGGCCCAACTTAAATGAGATATGATAGCTTCTTTATGATCTAACATTCTTGCCAATACATTATCTTTATTTTGCTCCGGATTGTAATCTCTAATGAAAAATATAGCTCCATGAGCAAAAGCTCTTGTCATGATGAATCCTGCGATATATTGGTGGTGGGTATATAATGCAGCTTGAGTAGTAAAGTCTTGTGCTATGAATGCATAAGCAGGTAAAGAGTACATGTGTT
>JAPFFP010088569.1:0-21258 GCA_026153255.1 Solanum medicagineum
TATGTCAAATGTGGAAACTCATTATAATGTGTATAGAAAATGTATAGATATAGGTTGGTTCTCCCGGGCCTTATCGGTAGCGGTTGCCAGTCCGGCCTAATGGGATTTGGGCCATGACAAAAAGAGAGGTTTAAAGAAGACTCTAGAGACATGTAGCCAAGTCTTGGAGTATCTTAGAAAAATCTAGAAATGTGGAGCATTCTAGAGTATGGACTTCTGTGTAAATATTAAGGGACCTATAGAGTTAATATTATTTATACTTTATTCCCCAGAGAGTTGTATAAATAGAGGGACCATTCATTTGTAGGCATTAATCAAGAAAGTTGTAGGCAATCTTTCAAGTGAAATACAAGTCTTCTCTTAAATTTCTTTTTATTTCTTCAAATCTAGTGTTCCCTTAGGGATCTTAGTTGAAAAGGATTCTTGAGCTTACAAGATTGTGAAAGAGCCATGAGTAAGTTGTCAAGTGCCACATGAAATTCTTAGTTGAAGTCTAAGTTCATGACATAGAAGTATTAGAATGAGGTTGCTACTAAGGGAAAATGGGAAGTGAGGGACACATCATTGCCCTTAATGTCACCAGCTAGGCTGGAAGTTGAAAACAAGCCATGAAAGGGAAAGAAGAACTCCAAAAGGAATGAGGAAGTGTCTTTTGAACCTGCGCCAAGTAAGGCCCTAACATCTCACTCACTCCTTACCACTATGATAAGTGAAGAAGATCGAGTGAGGAGCACATGGATGTCACACCTGAGATGGAGTGGATCACGAGGGTGGATAGCGCTAGGCAAGCAGTAGAGATTTTCAGCATGCGCTTGAACAAGTTTGATGGCATGTGCAAGACTCTAGAACACTTCACCCTTGAAGAGAATGATAACATCCAGAAGGAGTTAGAAGGGCAGAAGGCTGTGGAGAATATGATAAAGGAGGCCATCACTTCCTTAGAGTGTTATCTCACGGAGGCGTTAAGCACGACCAAGATTAAGATTGGGCACAGGATCGAAATGGGACAATCGGACCAAACTGAGTAGGTATCGGACCGGGTTAGTTTTTTTAATCAAAATATTGGATCGGAACTAGGATGAAGCAGACCGGAATAATCGGGTTGGAAACTCAGTTCCGTATCCCACTATACATCGGGATACTACTAGAATGTACCAGAATGAGGTGAACCAAATTAAATGGGATGGTGAAGTATGCCATTAAAAAATAATATTTAATTCCCTAGAGTTTTTCAGTTTATAAGTTTTTAAAAATATTTTTATTAAAATTTTCATTTTATATAGAAGTTTTTTAAGCTAAGTTTGTAAACTTGAATTTTTTTTAAGTTTATAATATAAGTTTTATAAACTTGATTTTTTTAAGTTCATAATTAGTTTCTTACTTAGAACATAACTTTATAAGTATAATTTAAGTTTGTCATGAATTTTTAAACTTGAATTAAATTTCAAAATTTACTATTTTTAAGTTTATAAGTTAAGTAATTTATGTTTATAAGTTTTAAGTTTTTAAACTTCAATTTGAATTTTGAAATTTATAAGTGTTAAGTTTCTATATTTGAAGTTTATAACTATAGGTTTGTAGTTTTAAAACTTACATAAACATTAAAAAATGCATTAAATAGATATAAAATAAGGATAAAGGCAGAAAACCACTTGAATTTATTTAAATTTGTATTACAATTTAGAACTACTAGTAGACTACCTAATTAACGCAGTCACCTTCTAGGAAGGGTTCTATTTCAACTAAGTCTCGAATGTAATACTAATAATTGTATAGTCCTATAAAATTTTGTTATAACTAAGCTAATGATTGACTGCTATCAACCTTCAATCTTGGTAAACTTTGTTGACAGTTTTGAACTTCCATGCCATCGTCACTATCACATCCAATGATCGAATCATTAAAAACTTCATGTTGGCTACTTAATTTTGGTAGTCCATGATTTCCTTGCTCTGTGTTGATCCAATCTTTGAACAACATTGATATCTCTAAACTAATTATTTAGATACAAAAATAATATATACGCTGAAACCTAGCCAGAACATGGAAGTTAACTGTATAGAGCTACAATAAACACAAAGACATATTGTATACATATATCAATAATCATAATAATATACAAACTCAGGTGTGTACCTACAAATACCAAACTCTAATGTACAAGGTCGATGTCTGGATGCAAAAGAGGATCATCAACTGGAAGGAGACTAAGAAAAAGCTAGAGCTGCCGATGCTCGCCAAAAGCCTCCTAAGCGCTCCCAAAGTTCCCCAACTTAGTATCACGACCCATACCTGGACTTGCACCATGGGAAGATGCAAAAGTAGGTGTGCATACAAGAAAATGCACCCAGTAGGCATCATCGGCCGGCCGAGTGAAATAGTAACCATATGTAAAGCCCAAATACAATGAGAACTACAATAGTGTAGCAAAATGAACTCAGATCAAAGCATAGACATGTCTGGTAACCCTCAAACCACTACTGAACTAATCGAAGTGGAGAACAATGATAACCTAAACCAACCAAAGTACTAATCATCGCTACTGACTGACGAATACTGCGTAGGGACAATACCACAACTACCCCCAACTGAGGTATAATGTTATATGCGGGTGCAAGGCCCTAGTATCTATGCCTCTACGCCAACTAAGCCCTCATTGGCCCAGGAGGTCCGCAGGCGCACAATATAGAAGAACATATCATCATAGAAATCCTCAAAACCATCAAAGAATCCCATAAAACCATCATAGAGCCTAGCTCTCCACATCATCAAAACAAAGGTCAGCTCAGCGTGGGTATAAGGCCCTAATGTCTAAGACTAAATGCTTCCTAAGCCCCCATAAGCCTAGAAGTTACACCCACCCACAATCAGGGTATGAATAGGTGAGAGGATCCACTGATAAATAATCGGGCCCCCATCCCCCAACATCATAACAGTAACTGGGTCCCTGATCCTTCATAAATAGTGTCAAATGGGGACTCCAACCCCTAATATTACCTAGGGATACTAACCCTTGGGTATTCCAACCTGGCCTTCGGTCGGGCAGTCAGCCAGGGCTAAGTGGTCTGACCATAAATATAAGGGTAGGACGTATACCCGGCAGGAAAAAGAATCTCCCTATCATAATCAATAGTGTCTCCTCATTAGTATATCAATTACGAAGTTCTTCTCCACAAAATATCAATCAACAGGGTCCTAGGCCCAATGAAATGACAATTGCTCGGACCCTTTTAGAATCGACACCCCCGTCTCAGACACTTGAACATGACCATCAGTGACTAGGACCAAGGGGAGTGTCACGTAGGTCTAGACACTTGGACGTGACCACCGGAGACTAGAATAATAGGGTGTGTCATCTAGGTATCACGGCGTAACGTTATAAAGATCTCCCTCTCTCTCTTTAACTGGATATGGATCCCCCAATCATATCATCTCTCCAAGTCACAATAAACAACCCATTCCCAAGGTATGCGAGGAAATCAAAATAGCAGCAAACCTCAGTATAATATAACGAAGACCTTAATAATCAGAATAGAATCGGGCTCAGTGGGCCACTATGCTACAATCTAGCCCACCGCAGGTAATGGAAATAAAAGTGTAGTAATAATAGGGGTATCATAGGTTCCCCTGGTAGATAGGACCAATAGAATCATCGTATGCTCATAACCGAATCACGGTATGAGATAGTTTCAATGCACATCCCCAGTCTACATATGTCTATAGCAAATACACAGTTATACAAGTATAAGTCAAGTCAGTACGCATGCCTGTCCCAAGCTCTAGCTCATATTCGGCCCTTACCCGACCCCTTTCTGTGTAAAGCAACTCATAAGGCAACGTCAGTATAACCTAAGCTAAGGGCCAAGAGGTTAGATAATCAGAAGGATGACATGTATTAGAATCATATCGTAGCCCAGCGGCAACAAAGGATATTGCCTAAGGCAACCATGTGTCGGCCCATTATAATGTGCCCCTCTCAATAGGAAGACAGTCCCCAAGACTAACCCATGTAACTAGTGTCTTATCGTAGATAGCCTTGAAAGCCTATAGGATATAACCTGCACCTCGCTAATAGGGTCAGACTCCTATTGCTAACGAGCCAGTGGCTCAATGTCAACGCATCTCATATTACAAGTCACAAGGCTTATTTAGGGGTACAACTATGACCTTCCCCTTAACATGGTATATCTCTAGTCACTAACTAGTGGCACAAGTACATTATAGATAACAATAGGATATAGGATCATACAAACTACAAGGCAACACAAAATCATGTTTAATCAGGAAATTCTACTAGAAGTACTCAGAAAAGATATGTATAACTGCAACCACATCATGCGTACATAGACCAACATAATATAGGTACTAGATTTAGCGCACATGGTAGCATGTATTCACAGGTCAACCTCAATAGCTACTATATTCCTGTTACCTCAGACCACACATGCATACAAGTAAGAGTCAAACTCAGTGTACATACCTGTGATATGTTCACTACTCCTGCCAACCCCTTTCAGGACCTTACATAGTCATATAATGTAAGAACTCAAGTAATATAGCAGCTACAACCAACACAGCCCTCAATACAACAACTACCATCCCATAACATTATATATATACATGACACACATATCACATCCAGCCATATACAACATATACGCTATAACTCAATCCATAAATAGTATATTTCTATATTTAGCAACTCAGATATGCAAATGTTTCAGCTTAGTCTAAGGTTTATTAAAATCCTAACTTGCCTGGAATCTGACGTCTCTTGCTT
The DNA here is from genome assembly GCA_026153255.1 of Solanum medicagineum. NCBI lineage: Eukaryota > Viridiplantae > Streptophyta > Magnoliopsida > Solanales > Solanaceae > Solanum > Solanum medicagineum. The sequence continues at coordinate 4,781 of JAPFFP010088569.1, forward strand.
TGAGTCAATCCAACCAAACTTTTCCACTCCAAATTGCCTCCAGATGCTGCTCGGCTATCAAAACATAACTCAGAAGATCATTATTGCTGATTTGGCTGCAAAATCCGAAGAAACGGGTGAAATTACATTAATTAGGACTAAAACAGAAAAACTTGGGGCTTATTCCAAAAATACAAAACCAATCCCTAAAAAATGATCCCCACATCAGCCTAAGTCCATAGCGAGAAATTCGGCCCAAAACAGACCCCAGAAGACCGACAAATGGTCCAAAAAATGTAGTTAAAACTTTACTGAGAAAACATTTTTTTCAAAACTCTGTCAGTCGAAATTCTCAAAAGCTGGAAAATACAACAAACACCTAGCATTACTCTTAGAACATAGAACAATTTAGACACAAATTTCACTTAATTCCGTTGAGAAATGACCGAGACATTGCAGTTTAATAGTTTCACTCATTCCCAATATATCAACGAAGAAAAAGTAGAGAGTTACCTCAAAATACATGTTAAATAATGAATATGACTTCTTTACAATGATCCTTCCAAAAAATTGAGTCACGTCGCCTTTTGAATCACTCAAATTTGATAAAAAATGAGCTCAGAATTGCGATGTGAAGTTGAGAGGAAATTTATATATAATCTCCGGGAACATGTGTATATATACACATAGCTATACTGCTACCAGGTCACTACCACATGGCAGTGGCAGGTCACGCCATGTGGCAGAACAGCTAAAGGCCATGTCACCCCTCTTCCATTAGCCCTTCTATTTTTTTCCCCTGTTTTAGACTCGTTTGAACTCTGATTATCACAGAAAAAACTATGTAACCTTACAAATTTTGACGTTTTGGATCCAGCGGTGAGGTCAAAATTTCTAACGAATCTTCTTACAATAAAGTTAGGGTCCCACTTCTTTATACGCAACTTTTAAAGGAAAGCCCCCTGGGGTCAAATCATATCCAGATATCTCCAGTATCAAATGAGGGTTCACCCTAGATGAAAATCAACTTTCAGAGCTAAAATCCCTATCAAAATTCTTATCCGGGGCATGGTTACCGAGAGCATTGTCTGGGTCAACTATTAATCGATTTCGGCGGCTAGATTCCCAATCCATGATGTAACTGCACCGGACATGCTCCTAGCCTTATTCAACCTTTTTGGAGATAATGGAATCGACATAATTCCATTCTGAGGTCGTTTTCTCAGACCTTACTCAAAAACTCATTTTACGAGTATATTTTCTTGGTTAACTCAAAAATCTACACAACTCTCGAATGACTTGGCTAATACTCACACCAATAGTTCCTAGGTCACTATACACATGTTCAAGTCAACATAATAACAGAAAAATCATATAAATGACCCAGAGAGTCATTACAACATCCCCCACTAATAAGACTTTCATTGTGAAAGTACGAACACAAGCATACCTATAGGCTCCACTCCACACCACGAGTATATAAGTCATAAACATGTTTCATATACTACAGTAATTCAGTAACACCCTTACTATCCATAAATCCCACCACCCATCATTATATAACAGCGAGTCAATGTAGTGATTCCAAAAGGAAGTAAAATGCCCCCAAAAGTGCTCGAAAATGTGCCTTGAAAGTGATCGAAATCATAATTTCTACATATCTCAAATTCCTGCGTGATATAAAAAATCCTACTTCATATTCATGTTCAGGAGGTCAAATTGAGTGGAAAAAGGGTGTAACTCTGACTTAGGAGCAACTATATAAAAATTCAAAAATCCAAAAATGCGATTTTGAGAGAGCTTTTCGTGTGGACAGCTTCTATATCGGTCCAAGACTTTTTGATCTTAGGACTAAGCGTTCCCATGCGTGAAAATGCCTATACTTAGCCTTATTTCACCTTTGAAGCTGTGATCTAAGATCTAATGCGAGATTTGATGAAAGGTGTTGATGTGTATTGCTTGAGGGTGTTACCAAGTATCTGTTGATAGTTTTACACTAAATTTTCTAGCATGAATCATTGTTGAATTGCATAATTTTACACTAGCACTACACACCCGCTAAGTGTTTGATAAAATGTTTAGTTATGATTTTCTTGAAGAATTAAAGGTTCAATGCATGTCTTCTAAGTTGAATGACTGTATGATGATGAAAGGAATGGATGTATATGATATTATCTCTATGATGTGGGGAAACTGATCAAGCCTCACTCTTTGAGGTTGTAGGCCCGGGTAACCTTGTTGAGGGGTTTGTACCTCGATCGCCTCACTTGGGAGATGGCAGGCCTGTGCAACCATGTTGAGGGGTTTGTACCTTGATAACCACGTTGGAGGGCTTGTACCTCATCAAACACATCAAGGGGTTTGTACGTCATGCGGCTCTCCAAGGAGGTGGTAGGCCTTGGATTTGCACTAAAGTGGTCTCTCCTTACACAGGTATTATGTTCTATATAAGCATGGTTTTACTACTTCAAGCATCATTCATACATGCCATATTGCTATATGTTTATATATTGCCTATTTTATGCATTTTGATTATGGTGCTTATCACTTGTTGCGTTGTATCCTACATACTTAGTACATTCAAACGTACTAATACATACTCTATGCTTACATGATGTCACCATGTAGGAACCAGAGCCTTGCTTGAGCTTCCCCATCCACGTGGCTAGTAAGCTTTCACTCAAGCTTGTTGGTGAGTCCTTCATTCTGAGGACATTGCTTATGATATCATGCTATGTTCTAAGGCTATCTTTTCTTTTACGTATTTATTAACTATGATGGTGAGGCCAGTTGCTTATCTTGGCTACTGCTCTTACTATGTACTAGAGGTGTTGTTGGACATGTCATGTGTAATGTTATAAGCTTGACTCTCTCTTGACGCTTGTTGTTATGATATGAATGATGTCCCCTAGCTCCGGTTATCCCTATTTCTACTCTTGTTGATAGTTTATTGCTTCTGTGTCCAAGGATGCGTAATGATGCGCTAAGAGGCTTGCTTGGGTCCCTTTGGGTTCCCCTTGCATCGTGTCACATCCAGGCCCTAGGCTTGGATCGTGACAAACTTGGTATCAGAGTACTAGGTTGTTATATCCTTGGAGTCGAACACACCGCGTCGATTAGTGCCTTGTTCATTATTGTGTTGTGTACCACAACAATGAGCTAGAGGCTATGAGGCATTTAGGAAATGTTTCCATTCTTCTTACTCTATGTCGTGTTATAGAAATTGAGGTAAGGTTTCCCCCCAAACGATTGTCCTTTTCTATGCTAGATCATGCCTAGCACGAGAGGGAGACGAGTCTGCACACCCAAGGAGCAACCAGCTAATGGAGAGCTTTGGGATGCTCTCACCTTGCTTTCAATGAGTGCGAGATGTTTATCCCAACAACCCTTAAACTCCAAAACACAAGCTCTAAGCATATCCTCAAGAGTTTTGGTAGTCCTCTCGGCTTGGCCATCCGTTTAAGGGTGAAAGGTCGTGCTTAGCTTAACCTTGGTACCAAGACCTCTTTGGAAGGATCTCCAAAAGTGAGAAGTGAATTGAGGAGCACCACGATTCGAAATGATAGACAAAGGCAACCCATGCAATCTAACCAACTCATGTATATATAACTTGGCATAATCTTCGACACCATAAGTAGTCTTCACTGTTAGGAAGTGAGCCGACTTTGTCATTCTATCCTCAACAACCCAAATAGAGTCAAAATATTTCCTAGTCTTAGGCAACCCAACCAAAAAATCCATGTTGATCTCTTCCTACTTCCAAGTAGTAATCTCTATATCTTGGGCTAGGCTACCCAGCCTTTTGTCATGACCCAAGCCTAGGGCCTAAACTTGACTAGCAAATGGGGAATCCGAAGGAACCCTAAACAAGCCTCGTATCATATCATCGCACATCCTTGGTCGCAGAAGTAAGATAAATCAATATAAGAAACAAAAACAAGGGAAATTGTGAAAAAGGGAGAGAGACTTATATTTAAATAGCTTGAATATCCTCAGTGAGTCAAAGCTCAAGCGCAATACATATCTTGTCCAAAAACACCTCTAAGGTAGAACTTAGTGGGGGCTAAGACAAGAAACCGGGCTCACCCTCATAGTTAAAGCATACCAAAAAGGAAAGATAGTCTTTGATACATAGCATAGGAACGAAACGAATGTCCCCGGAATTAAGGACACACCAACTGACTTGAATAGACACAACTAGCCATTGGAGGAGGATGACCAAATGGAGCTCCGGTTCCTACATGATAACATCATGTAGGGATAGAGTATGCATTAGTACGTTCGAATGTACTAAATATGTAGGATGCAATGCAACAAGAGATAGGCAACATAATTGAAATGCACAAATATATACAATGGATAGCATAGTAACGATATGACATGTACGAATGATGCTTGAAGTAAATCATGCTTACATAAATCATAATGCATAAGTAGACGGAGACCATCATCATAGATCAAGCAACTAGTGCTTAGAATCCAAGGTTTGGCAGCCCCTTGGTGGGTGATCAAGGCATATACCCCTTAATCGGTAGATGAACATCACACCTTTCATCAAGGTCGCTAAGGTATCAACCCCTCAACTATGGTTAATGGACATCTCATCCTCCATTTAGGTGGCCAAGGCATCAACCCCTTGCAGTTTAATTGACATGCCACACTCCATTTAGGTGGCCAATGTATCAACCCCTTGCCGGTTAATGGACATCTCACCCTCCATTTAGGTGGCTAAGGTAACAACCCCTTGTCAGTTAATGGACATCCCACCCTCCATTTGGGTGGCTAAGTTATCAGCCCTTTGTCTATTAATGGACATCACACCTTCCAATTAGGTGGTCAGGGTATCAACCCCTCAACAATGGTTAATGGACATCACACCCTCCACTAAGGCATTCATCTTAGAATAGCATAGATATGTATCATAAACATAGCTCATATAAATATTCACATCATCATCACAAAGTCATTCAACTCATAAGACATTCTTTGGACTTTCAATTCCTCATGAAATCACATCAGGATATTTTATCAAACAGTTACATGGTATGTACTGCTAGTATAAAACCATGAAATATAGAGATAAAATCATGCAAGAAAATCCATTGTAAAACCATCAATCAAATATCTTGCAACACCCTTAAGAAATATACATCAAAACCCCTCATCAAATCTTATAATAGATCTAACATTTATAGCTGAAGTCACAACTTTACAAAGATTTAACATAGTGTGCAGTGAATTTCATAATATGCAAGACCCATTTGTAAATCCACTTTAAATCATATAATTTGAGTAAAAGGAGGCTTGAGCATCATGGGTGAAAGAAACCCATGAAAGAAACCCACATATCTTGACCTTGAAGAATTTCTTGAAGAAGACTTTAATGGAGACTTGAAGGAATTCATTAGATCTCGATGAGGGCTTTGGGACTTGAATCTTGAGTGAAGTATTTGTCTAAGTATTTGAGTGAGTATTGAGGAATGTTTTGATTGATATGAGGGTGAAATAAAAATAAGTGTAGTTACTTTCATGTATGGGAACCCTTAGGCCTAAACCTTGAAAGTCTTGGACCGAAGTCAAAAAAAAAGGACCAAAACAACACTGATCCGAACTCAGAATTTGCATTTCTGCACATACGAGTTCTACGAAAATGAGTATAAATTCTTCATCCAAACTCAGAATGAGGTGAAACCAAGTGCACTAGAAATAATTCAAAGAGCTTTGATTTGGTAGGTTGTGGGCGACCCAGTTCTTTATGTAATAATAGATATGCTCCTTTAAAGTTGACCCTGCTAAATCATGTTTTTGTGATTTTCGGATTTTGATATGGTTGCTCTAAAGTTCAGGTTAGACCCATCCCCACTCAATTATTCCCCCTGAACAATAATATGGAGTCAGATATTCGAAATAATGAACGAATTTTTAGATATATGGAAATTACGATTCTAGGCACTTCTGAGGCACATTTTCGGGTACTTTTTGCGGTCGTTTCAATATCTCCCCCTTGGGAACATTCATCCCCGAATGTAAAAGAAATGTACCAGAAAAGAGTAATCATAAACACATCAGCCCCAACAAGAATGTAACATTACATTTAAAACACCATTTTCAAAATCTCAACATAAGTGTAAATTCATCATAAAACTTGCCAAGTTAAACATGAATGTATATGAATGAAATAGGGGATGAAACATAGGACTTGGAATAATATGAAGGGCTTTCTCACTATCTTAGGCTTGATTAGAGTGAATGAGGTACAAATATCGCTCCCATCAGAGCACTTCGGCTTCCTTGGAGACACCTTTGACTTGATGATCCTTTCAAGAGGGCCTTAATGAACACTTAATCCTCATTAATCAACCTCTCCACTCATCCATCCAAAACCTCCACCGGGACCTTCCCCTAAGCCAACTTGTACTCCACATCACCCACAATCTCATAGAGAGGTATAGCGCTAGAGTCAACAACACGTCCCATCAACCTAGAAGCATGAAGAACCAGACTAACCAAACCTCTATCCATAGGCAATCCCCAAACTTATGCAACCTTACTAACTTCACTCTTTATCCTACAAGGACTCACAACCATAACTCAGTTATCAACCTTAACCACACCTATTCCACTTGTCTCCATGAACTACCATCTCCCCCTTGGGATACTACCTCCACTTTACCATCTTTCCACCCAAAACTTTCAACTCTAATAAGGCGGAATCAAGGCCTTGCTTAATCTAGACCTCTTAACCGAGGAAGATTTGGAACCACAAAGAATGCTACACTTCTATGCTCAACTTCCCTCAACCTAACTTCCAATCCAACCAACCGATGGACCCCACTAGTCTCCTCTTGCCACCATCAACAACACATGCTAGGCTACCTAGAGCACCGACCGCAACATTAGCCTTACCGGGGAAAAATAATGCACACTCATTTCATAATCCTTAACGAATTCTAACCGCCTTCTTGCTATCCACAATGCACACCTATCATATTTAGTAAACAATCTCTCATCCTCCAAGACTTGCAACACTACCACCAAATGATTCACAACCTCTAAACAAATCAATACCTCATCACTGGAGACCACCACAAACATATCACGGTAGGGTTTTAAGACCCTATTCAAGAAACCCACAATCACTACCAGTGCATAAGCCAACTAAAATCTCCATCAATATTCAAAATGATCATTCCTAGATCAAAAGGACACTTCAGGATATCACCTACCCTTCTCCACACTTGAGAACAAAACTCGAACCTTAAATCAACCTTAGAGAAGTGACCAACCCATCAAGCTAAGTCCAGCCAAGATCAGAAGATAAAACCCTATGCAAAGATAACATAGGGAAACCCTTATAGACCCCTACTACCCACAATATATTCATGCAACCATCTGGGACATACACATGAATCCTATTAGCACAAAGGAATCAAACAAGGGATAACAACTCCCTGACCTATCAAATCACCCTACTGAAAACATCAGTCACAACATTGGCCTTACTTATGGTCAACTAAGTCATAGGAGAAGTGACAGAAGATAACCTATTCACAACCTCCGGTAATAGCCCGTTAAGCCCAAAAAGCTCCTAACACCCAAGGGAATCAAGGTCTAATAGCTAATAACCTTTGTCTTACTAAGGTGCACCTTAATGTCATCACTCGGCACCACACGACCTAGGAAGGCAACCTCTTACAACCAAAATTCCCGTTAATCCTATCTAGCATCCAACCTTCTTCCTTAAACTTTGTAGTACTACCCTCAAATGACTTACATGCACTACCCTATTAGGGAAGTGAACCATCATATCATCACCAAAACCACCATAAGCCTATTAGAGTAGGGAATAAAGATCTTAACAATGAGACTTATAGGCATAACAGTGTACTAGTCAAACCAAAATACACTACCCCAATTTCAAAATATCGGAAAGGGACATTTAAGGCCTTATCTACCACCACCAACAATTCTATAAACAAAACAACTTAGGTTCAACACCTCCAATTCTCACAAGATGATAAATTCAACCCCTTAGATGTCAATTCTACCTTAAGACATGAAATGGACCTACCTCTTTTGCTACTACTTGGTAACCTCCCACTCAAAGACGGTTGGGAATCATGACCTAATTCTATGAGTCCTACCATTCCATGAACACACAACATGCGTGCAACCATTTCATTCCTAGTATGACATCAAAATCCACCATGCCAACTCCAACAAGCCACAAGGAAAGATCTAATGCAATACAAACCCGGATCAACAACTATGAAATTTCTAGCAACAATATACCCAACCAAGAGGTAAACACCAAAGGTTCATATCTTAACTCGGGACACACATGAAGCCCACTAGCAACCAAAAGAAATGATGGAAGGAATAGTGAAACTCGGATCCATCAATATCAAAACCTTTAACTTACCTTCGTTTACCTTCCTCTTCGAAGCGACATGATCAACTAGAAGAGCAAAGAACATTTTTTAGAGGGTAAAGCCCTATCTCACTTATAAAGCACCACATAGACTATAAAGAAGGGAAACATTTCCTAAAATATCTTATAGCCTCCTACTCATAGCTGTGGTTCATAACACAACCATGCATAAGACTCTAATCGACGTGGTGTGTTGGACTCTGAGGATCTATTAACCTAGTGCTCTGATACCATCTTTCTCATGACCCAAGCCTAATGCCTAGTGTGACCGGCGAATGGGGAACCCGAAGGAACCTCAACAAGCCTCGTAGCATATCATCACACATCGTTGTTCGCAAAAGTAAGATAAATCAACATAAGAACATAAACAAGGAAAATTGGGACTAAGGGAGAGAGACTTATATTTAAATAGCTTGAATATCATTAGTGAGTCAAAGCTCAAGCATAATACATATCTTGTCCAACAACACCTCGGGCTCAATCTCATAGTCAAAACATACTAAAAAGAAAAGATATTCTTTAATATAGAGCATAGGAATAAAACCAATATCCTCGGAATTGAAGACTCACCAACTAACTTGAATGGATACCACTAGCCACGTGGAGGAGGATGACCAAATGAAGCTTCGGTTCCTATACGGTAACATCATGTAGGCATAGATTATGCGTTAGTACATTTGAATGTACTAAGTATGTAGGACACAATGCAACATGAGGTAAGCAACATAATCAAAATGCATAAACAAAGACACTGGATAACATAGTAACAATATGACATGTACGAATGATGCTTGAAGTAAAATCATGCTTATATAAATCATAATACATAAGTAGAAGGAGGCCATCATCATAGACCAAGCAACTAGTGCTTAGAATCTAAGGTTTGGCACCCTCTTGGAGGGTGATCAAGGTATATATCCCTTAATTGGTAGATGAACATCACATATTTCACCTAGGTGGCTATGGTATCAACCCCTCAACTATGGTTAATGGACATCCCACCCTCCATTTAGGTGACCAAGGCATCACCCCTTGCCGGTTAATGGACATCCCACCCTCCATTTAGGTGGCTAAGGCATTAACCCCTTGCTGAATAATGGACATCCCACCCTCCATTTAGGTAGATAAGGTATCAACCCTTTGCCGGTTATTGGACATCACACCCTCAATTAGGTGGTCAAAGTATCAACCCCTCAACAATGGTTAATGGACATCACACCCTCCAGCAAGATGGTCATCTTACAATAGCATAGATACTTCTCATAACTAGCTCATATAAATAATTACTTCATGATCATAAAGTCATTCAACTCATATGACATGCTTTAGATCTTCAATCCCTCAAAAAACCACATCCGGACATTTTATCAAACACTTAGAGGATGTGTAATGGTCGTATAAAATCATGAAATATAGAGATGAAATCATGCAAGAAAATCCATTGTAAAACTATCAATTAACACCTTGTAACACCCTCAAGCAATATACTTCGAAACCCATTATCAAATCTTACAGTAGATCCGAGATTTATAGCTCAAAATATAGCAAAATAGTCACAACTTTACATAGCTTTAACATACTTTGCAGTGAATTTCATAATATGAAAGACCCATTTGTAAATCCACTTTAAATCATGCAATTTGAGTAAAAGGAGGCTTGGGCATCATGGGTGAAAGGAACTCATGAAAGAAACCCACATACCTTAACCTTGAAGAATTTCTTGAAGAAGACTTTAATAGAGACTTGAAGCTTGAAGGAATTCCTTGGGCCATCCAGTTCTTTGTATACTAAGAGATATGCCCCATTATCCTAAATCACGTTTTTGTGATTTTTGGATTTTTATATGGTTGCTTTGAAATTTGGGTTAGATCCATTTCCAACTCAATTTTCCCTCTAAAGAAGAATATAAGGTCGGATTTTTGTAATAATGAATGGATTTTAAACTATATAGAAATTACGGGCACTTTTGAGACACATTTTCGAGCTCTCATTGTTCTTTCCACCTTTGATGTTTGGTTTTCACTTGTTGGCAATTGTGACATTCGGATATAAACTTAGAAATGTCTCTCTTCATACCACCCCACCAAAACACTTCCCTCAAGTTTCTATACATCTTTGTAGAACCGGAGTGAATGGAATAGGATAAATTATGGGCCTCTTTCAAGATCGATTCTCTCAAGTAATCCACATTTGACACACACAATCAACCTTGGTACCTAAGAGCACCATGTCCCCCTTGGGAGAAAACCTCCACTTTACCATCTCTGACCAAGGTCTTCAACTCTAGCAAGGCGGGGTCAAGATCTTATTTTGCCTTCACCTCCCCAATTATGGAAGATTTAGAACCATCAACAACCACTACACCACCATTGTCAAACGTATCTAATGAAACGACCCCAAAAATGTCGGAAAATAATCCTCGGAAACGCCCATAATCATAATTTCCATATATCTCCAAATCAATGTATGATATCGAAATTCTGACTTTGTATTCTTATTCAGCGGGCAAATTTGATGGGCAATGGGTCTAACCCTGATTTTAGAACAACAGTAGCAAAATTTAGTTTTCCAAATTTTTTTCCAAAACAGCAAGGGTCAGCGCCCCTGGCGCGACATGAACAGGGGTCGGACTAGTGTATTTTTGTTGCCAGTTTTCTAATTCGGCCTAACGCCTTGGGGTCTTGGGCCTAAGCCATCCTATGCATAAAAACACCTATACTTAGTCATTTTTCAACCTCATATCATACAACACATTCCCCAAAATCTTCTTAAACACTTAGACAAATATTTCACTCAACGAAGGGTACTAATCTCATTTTTGATCTAAGGATTTCATTGAAGCTTCAAGTTCTCAATTAACTCTTCATCAAGGAATTCTCCAAAGTTGAGGTGTGTGAGGTTTCAACCATTGGGTGCTTTCACCCATGGTGCCCAGCTTTTCTTTTTTACATAAATTATAGGTTTCTAAGTTAACTAACTTATGTGTCTTACTTATTATGAATTTGAGTATGAACTATGTTGGGGTTTCATAAAAGAGTGACTGTTTAAGCATGTTTTGAGCTATGAAGTTATAATCTATTTTGAGATTTGATGAAGGATTTCAATGTATATTGCATGAGGGTATTACCAAGTGTTGGTGGGTTGATTTGCTTCAAGTTTTATTGCATGATTTCATTCTGGAATTTCATGGTTTTATAATAGTATTACAACACCCTCCAAGAATTTGATAAAATGTTCGGTTAAGGTTTCTTGAGTTGTTGAAGGGCTAATGCATGATATATGAGTTAGGTGACTTTATGATGATGAAAGGAATGTAAATGAGTTGCTATCATGAAAAGTATCTATAGTGTTGCAAGTTTACCATAACAAAGATGAGGGGTATGTACCTCATCCACCTTGTCGGGTGGTGGCAACCTCGTACTACTGTAGATGAGGGGTATGTACCTCATCCACCTTGTCGGGTGGTGGCGATCCCATGCTACCATAGATGAGGATTATGTACCTCATTAACCTTGTTAGGTGGTGGCAATCCTGTACTACCATAGATGAGGGGTATGTAACTCATCCACCTTGTTGGGTGGTGGCAATTTTGTACTGCCATAGATGAGGGGTATGTACTTCATCCACTTTGTCGAGTGGTGGCAATCCCATACCACCAAAGATGAGGGGTCTGTACCTCATCCACCTTCCAAGCAGGTGGCATGCGTTGGATTCCAAGTATAAGTTGCTTGGTTTATGATGATAGTTTCTTTTTTCACATGTAATATATTCTATATAAGTATGTTTTACTTCAAGCATCATTCATACATGCCATATTATTACTATGCTTATCCATTGCCTATGTTATGCATTTTGATTGTGTTGCTTATCTCTTGATGCATTGCAACCCACATACTTAGTGCATTCAAATGTACTAACGCATTATAATCGAAGCTCCATTTGATCATATTTCTCCTTCACGTGGCTAGTACTATCTCTTCAAGTAAGTTTGGTGAGTCCTCAACTCTGAGGAAGATATCTTTTGTTCCTATGTATGGAAAGACTCTTTTGACTATGAGGGTGAGCCTAGAAAGTTGGCTTGGCTCCTGCACAATTCTAAGTTTAGAGGTGTGATTAGACAAGTTATGTAATGATGTTATGAGCTTTGAATCTCTTCACTCTCATATGTTTTGAGCTATGAAAGAACCCTTAGTCTCTTTGCCCTTATTTCTATTCTTTTGTTGTTGTTTAATTGCTTCCGCGACCAAGGATGTGTAATGATATATGAAGAGGCATGTTTTGCGTCCCTTCGGGTTCCCCATTCCTCGTGTCACGTCTAGGCCTTAGGCTTGGTCGTGTCAAACTTGGTATCAAAACACTATGTTGTTAATAGTCCTCAGCATCCAACACACTGCGTGGATTAGAGTCTTATTCATTGTTGTGAAGTGCACCATGACTATGAGTAAGAGGCTATGAGACAATTTAGGAAATGTTTCACTTCTACATACTCTATGTCATGCAGTAAAGCTAGGTCCTCTAGGGCTTATTACTAATTCCTTACTGTTGCATTTCAAAATTTGTTTCAGGCTACTCATGAAGGCAATATATCAAATGCAAAGGTTCGCAATGCTCTATGGATGTTGGCCAATGTCGTGACTACCTAACTCAACCGATCAGTGGGCACCCTTGAGACTTCAAATGGTAATAGTCGAGAAAGAAAGGCCAAGAGAACCCGAAGTGGAGGTAGGCATCCATATGCCGAGCCCGGGGCTAATGGAGGAGTGACTCATCCTAGATGCCCAAGGTGAGGGAGGAAACATGATGGCACATGTTTGAGGAACACAGGTATATGCTATAGGTGTGGTGAGATGGGCCACAAGATAGTTGATTGTCTATATGCTAAATATGGGCCAAGGAGAAAGGGAAGTTAATCAAGGTGGTGCCCCATGACACAATAAATTTTATGCTCTTCAAGGGAGGAAAGGAGGGAATGAGGCGCCCAATGTTGCTACCTGTATGTTGAAATTTCCTTTGACTTTAATGTGTATGTATTGATGGGTCCAGGTGCCACTATTTCTTTCATCATTCCTTTTTTTTGCTAGTGGGCTTCATGTGTGCCCCAAGTTGTTATGTGAAAGTCTGGTGTTGCCCCATTTGTGAGTCTAGTATTGCTTGGAAGGTCCACAGGAATTATTCTATGGTCATATTACATAGATCTTGTCTAGTGACTATGTTGAATTTTGATGTAATACTTGAGGTAGATTAGTTGCATGCATATTGTGTCTCCTTTATTTGTAGGACCCATAGAGTTAGATTCCAATTTCCTAACGAGCCCGTTCATGAGCGGGAGAGTCATGATCTGGTGGTCAAGGGTAGATTCATTTCTTGTATTCAATCCCAGAAGTTGATTTCTAAGGGGAGTCTCTATCATCTCATTAGGGTTAGGGACGTTGAGTCCAAAGTCATTCTTATTGAGTCGGTTATGGTGGTTAATGAGTTCCTTGATGTCTTTCCTAGTGAGCTTCCTGGTGTCATTGCATAAAAGGAAGATGGTTCCCTTGGAATATGTATTGATTACCGACAACTTATTAGGGTCACCAAAAATATTAAGTATCCTCTACCATGGATTGATGATCTATTTGACAAACTTCAAGGGGCTAGTCACTTCTCTAAGATTGATCTTTGGTCCGGATATCATCAAATGAAAGTGAGGGAGTATGATATTCCCAAGATGGCATTCCGGACTAGGTATGGGCATTATGATTTTGTGGTTATGTCTTTTGGGTTGACCAATGCACCAGCTATCTTCATGGATCTTATGAATAGGATCCTTAAACCCTACCTTGATTTATTTGTGGTGGTTTTCATTGATGATATTTTGATCTATTCCTATAGTGAGAAGGAGCATGTTAGTCAATTGAGGGTGGTGCTACAAAAATTGATGGAAGAGAATTTGGATGCTAAGTATGATAAATGTGAGCTTTGGTTGCAAGAGGTTGCCTTTGTAGGTCATGTGTTGTCGGGGCATGGTATTAAGGTGGATCCTAAAAAGACAGAAGTGGTTAGAAATTAGCCTAGACCTTTGACTCCATTGGATATTAGGAGCTTCTGGGGCTTAGCGGGTTATTACTAGAGGTTTGTGAACGGGTTCTCTTCTATTGCTTCTCCTATGACTAAGTTGACTCAAAAGAAGGCTAAATTTGTGTGGACCTATGAGAGTGAAAGGAGTTTCCTAACTTTGAAGGATAAGCTTGTCTCCGCTCCTATCTTGTCTCTACCAGAAGGGTTAGAAGGGTTTGTGGTGTATTGTGATGCCTAAAGCATTGGTTTGGGTTGTGTATTGATGCAAAATGCTAAGGTGATAGCATATGCTTCTTGATAACCTAAGGTGCATGAAAAGAATTATCCTACCAATGATCTTGAATTTTTCTTGAAAATTGACTTCATTATTTGTATGGGGTGCATGTTGATGTGCTTACCAATCATAAGAGTCTTCAATATGTGTTCACTCAAAAAAATCTAAACTTGAGAAAAAGAAGATGGTTAGAACTTCTTAAGGATCATGATATGACTGTCCATTATCATCCCAGTAAGGCTAATGTTGCGGCCGATGCTTTGAGTAGGGTGTTTATGGGTAACCTAGCTCATGCTGATGATAGATGTAAGGAAGTGGCTAGAGAGGTCCATTGGTTACCCGATTGGGGGTTAGGTTGGAAGAGGTTGACAATGGTGGTGTAGTGGTGGTTGATGTTTCTAAATCTTCATTGGTTGAGGAGGTAAAGATAAAACAAGATCTTGAACCTACCTTGTTAGAGTTGAAGGCCTTGGTGAGAGATGGCAAGGTAGAGTTTTCTCCCAAGGAGGAGATGGTGCCCTTAGGTGCAAAGTTAGATTTTGTGTGCCTAATGTTGATGACTTGAGGAGATTGATTTTAGATGAGGCCCTTTATGGTAGCGTTGTTGATCACCGGTTGGGTGCTTTAAAGTGGGAGAGATGTCCTTATTGGTCCAAATTTGGTGATGGAGGCCTTAGAGAAAGTGAGGTTGATTAGAGAAAAGTTGAAAACAACCCAAAGTGGTCAAAAGTCCTATGCTGATGAGAGGAGAAGGGATCTCGCATTTAAGGTTAGTGATTGGGTCTATTTGAAGGTTTCACACATGAAGGGTGTGGTTCATTTTGGTAAAAAGGTTAAATTGAGTCTAAGATTCGTTGGTCCTGATGTTAGAAAGACTGGAAAGGTGGACTATAAGTTGGATTTGCCTACTGAAATGGACTTGGTTCATCCGTTCTTCCATGTGTCTATGTTGAGAAAGTGTGTGGGTGACCCAAATGCTATTGTGCCATTGGATGTTGTGGCTGTCATTGAAGGCCACTTGACTTATGAAGAGGTTCTGTTGGAAATTTCTGATAGACTAGTGAAGAGGTTAAGGAACAAGGATGTAGCTTCCATTAAGGTCCTTTAGAGGAATCAACAAGTAGAAAGTGCCACATGGGAAGCCGAAGCGGATATGCAAAAGCAATATCTCTATCTCTTCCATTCTACTCAAGCCTAAAGTACTAATCTAAGTCCCCTATATGATTTCAAGTCTTAAGTTTCTTCCCTCATATCATTTGCATACATTCATGTTTAAATTGATAAGTTCATGGTGATTTTGACACTTATGTTATGATTTTTAAAATGATGTTTAAGTACATTGTTGCATTCTTGTATGGGCTGAAATTATCTTGCTTACTTCTCTTATACACATTTCTTTGACATTCGGGGATGAATGTTCAAAGAAGGATACATTGAAATGACCCCTAAAATGCCTGAAAATGTGCCTCGGAAATGCCCACAATCATAATTTCTATATATCTAAAAATCCGTGCATGATATGGAAAATCCGACTTCGTATTCTTGTTCAGGGGGTAAAATTGAATGGGAAATGGGTCTAACCCCAATTTTAGAGCAACCGTAGCAAAATTTAGTTTTCCAATTTTTTGCCAAAACAATAGGGGTTTGCGCAATTGGCTGTCACAGCCCAACCTAGGGTCGTGACCTGTGCCCGATAGGGGCACCTATACACACAATAACCTGCACTACCTGATT
>JAPFFP010088579.1:0-21257 GCA_026153255.1 Solanum medicagineum
TCCACCATTTAATAGCTAGAACACTTAAGAAATAATAGCACAAGAATTGAAAACTTACTTGTTAGCTCCTTCCTTTTTTCTTCTTCTTTTCCTCTTCTTCTTCTTCTTCTCTTCAAATATTTCTAAGTGTTGGAAAGAAGAAATGATCTTATGTTTTTGGGAATAAGAGGGGGTATATATAGACATCCAACTTTCCAAAATTACAACATAAGGGCCCCATCTTAGCCTATTGATCAATTAGGTCCCAAACGTTTCTATTTTAATCCAATTGAGGACTTCCAACTCCAACTTAATTATGCACACCAAATCCACTTGATACTCTAATCACACACCGGAAATATACTTAAGTGTAAATTACGCGACATTCACAATAAAATTTACCAATTGGATAATTATCCTTAAGTTAACGAATTACGGGGTCTAACAGGCATGATAGAGTTCATCAAATGATTAATGATGCTTTCTGAGTTCAAAAAGGGGTGGAGGTTGAATAGCTTTTTAATGAAGCTCTTGATGAAGAAGCAAGACACTTCTATGAAGAATTAGAAGTGGCTAGTCCACCATTAGGTGAGGGGAGTCGGCATTCTCCTTTGTCTGTTGCCGTTAGATTAATGAACATTAAATTAGATCATAATGTTTCTAATGGGGCTATGGACTCAATGGTGGATCTTATGTCTGAGTTGGTTAATCCTGACTTTCACATACCCAAGATGTTCTATCAGGTAAAGAAACTGGTTTCCAAGTTAGGATTGTTACATAATAAAATTGATTGTTGTGTTAATGGCTGCTTGTTGTACTACAACTATAATACTGACTTGGAAAATTGTAAGTTTTGCGCTCATGTTCGTTATCAAAGGACTCCGGCCGGAAAGATAGTTCCAATTAAGTGGATGCCTTATTTACCTATTATTCCTAGACTGAAGAGGTTGTATGCATCGATGAGATCTGCCCCATATATGACATGGCAGCGTCAATATAGAAGGCTACCAGGTGTGTTTTCTCATCCATCTGATGGAGAAGCATGGAAGTATTTTAATAATATATATTTTGACTTTGCTAGAGAGCCTAGGAATGTCAGATGGGGCTGTGTGCAGATGGTTTCACACGATTCTCAAATTCTACCACGCCATATTCTTGCTGGCCTGTATTTCTCACTCCATATAATCTTTCTCCTGAATTGTGCATGACAAGTACATTCATATTTTCAAACTGTGTTATTCCGGGTCCTCATAACCCAAAAAGTAAGATTGATATCTTTTTACAACCATTGATAGATGAGCTTAAGTAGTTATGGTTTGAAAGTGTACTGACTCATGACATATCAATTAAACAGAATTTTTTCATGTGTGCTTGTTTAATGTGGACTGTTAATGATTTTGCTGCATATGGTATATTATCTGGTTGGATAACTGCTGGAAAGCTTTCCCGTCCTCATTGCATGGAACATAGTAAGGCTTTCACCCTAAAGCATGGCAGAAAAAATTCATGGTTTGATTGTCATCGTCAATTCTTGCCAATGAACTATGAGGTTAGAAAGATGAAGAATGCATTCAGAAAAAACAGGGTTAATGGATCCTCCACCACCATCACGAACATGGCATCAAATTTGGGAGAGAATTTCTTAACTACCTAAAGTTTGGGTTGTTCCCACATGGTATACCTCCTGGAACGGTGTTGAATATAATTGGACCAAGCAAAGCATATTCTGGGAGTTTCCATATTGGAAGGATAATCTCCAAGACATAATCTTGATGTGATACATATTGAGAAAAATTATTTTGACTACCTATTCAACACAGTGATGGATATTAAAGGCAAGACAAAAGACAACCCAAGACCTAGAATGTACTTAAAGGAATATTATAGGAGGAAAGAATTGTGGCTGAAGGAACAACCAAATGGCAGAATTCTTAAGCCTAAAGCCAATTTTTCATTCACCTGGGAGGAGAAACGTGAAATATGTGAGTGGGTTAGAAATTTGAGGGTTCCAGAGGGATATGTTTCAAATTTGGGCAAGCGGGCAGACTTGAATGAAGGGAAGTTGATAGGTATGAAAAGCCATGATTGTCATGTATTCACAAAAACTTTGCTTCCTATCACTTTTAGCCACCTGCCTGAGAGGATATGGAAGCCAGTCATAGAGAAAAGTCTTTTCTTTAGAGATTTATGTTCTGGAACATTACTTGAAAGTAGTTTAGACAGGATGGAAGAAAACATTCTTGTTATTACTACAAAGTTGGAGAAGATTTTTCCTCCTGGCTTCTTTGATGTGATGGAGCATCTTCCGATTCATCTTGTACATAAAGCCCGCCTTAGAGGTCCTGTTCAAACAAGGTGGATGTATCCATTTGAAAGGTAATATTTTTATGAATAATTAATATAATAAATATATAAACTAACAATAAACTTCATGATTAACATATTTGAATTGGTATGTACAGAAAAATTGCAATTTGCAAAAGGACAATAAACCAAAGGGGACAGATCGAATGATCAATTGTCCAAGCTCATATCGGAAGAGAAACAAGTGACTTTTACTCTTATTACTTTGGGGATGAAGTGTCATGCAGGCAAAATAGGCCAAATCGAAATGATGAAGGTGAGAGTTATCCGATGTTTCCCCCCATTTCAATTTTTAATCAAAGTGGCCGAGGATCTAAAAGGCGTGAAAAAAGAGGCTTCACGACCAGCGAAAGACAATCGAGTATGAACCATATTCTACTTAATTGTCCAGAAATTCAGCCATATCTTGAGTAAGTGTTAAATAAATTATAATGTCAAATTATATAATAATTAGTACTTGCTAACTAATAAAAATGTACAAATCAATATCAGATTGTTCATAAACACCTAAGGCAATGAAGCCATATACACTAGGTTTACCAAATGGTTAAAGGACTATGTAAGTTTGAAAGTCTAATCATATTGAATTAGTATGAATGTTGAACTTAGTTAAGACAAAGTTGTATTATTTGGGATACAATTTGTAGGTTATCATGATTACTCAACTGATCAGCATTCATCATTAGTGAGAGAAATCACACTCGGGCATGAATCTCAAATTCAGACAATGAATAAATATTGTTGTAATGGCTTTCAGTTTCAAACTAGGAAGTTTTTGCATATAAGAAAACCAATAATAGTGGTGTCTTCATTCAAGGTGATGTTGACGGTAATGGCCAAACTATTGAATATTATGATGTCTTTAGGAGATTATTGAACTTTGATATTCAGGTTGGCCTAAAAAGAAGATAGTATTGTTTCAGTCTAAGTAGTTTGACACATCATATAGGGGAACAAGGGTGGACCAACAACATCATATAATTGAATTTAACCACACCAGACAATATGGAAAATATGATCCTTTTATCATTCCCCAAAATGCTAAGCAGGTCTACTATGCTCCGTATCCATTATGTAGAGATAAGGCTGATTGGTGGGTTGTCACTAAGACAAAGCCAGTAGGAAGAATTGAAATTGAGAATGTTAAAGATGTGGCATACCAAAATGATCTTGCAATTGTTCAACAACAAGTTGATATTGAGTTGGAGACTACACTAGAACATCCTCAACACATACTGGAAGAGGTGCCTGATGATGAATTAATAGTGAACTTTCAAAAAGAAGTAGATGAAGATAATAAATCATCAGAGAAGGAAGATGATGAACTATCGCACCAGCAGGAATGGGAGTATGATGAATTTCAAGCAAATGAGGAATCGAAACAGGAGGATGAAGTAAATAATGAAACAAGTGAGGAGGAATAGACTGGTAGATTATAACTACCACATAACTAAATTTATCTTGCTAATACAAAAATTATTTCATTTGATTTTTGCTTATATATTGTATTTGTGTTATTTTACATTTAGATGTCATCGGATGATGGTGATAGATCTCGGGATCATCTTTGGATTACTTCTTCAGGTAGGACGAAAAAGAAGCAATCTAGGATATCCCAAGCTTTCTTTCTTCGGCACCTGATGTTCAGGGTGCCCCAGGTGCTAGTCATTTTGTGTCTTCTAGGAGTATAGATCCTTGAGCATTCCAGAGTCAGCTACATCGACCACGGGGCACATCTTCTTCTGCACAACCAAGATTCCCTTTGTATGATCAGATCCCTCCTCGACCTACAGTGCCACTAGTAGTTCATCGATCTATGCCTTTGACTACTCCATCTCCTACTGATGCATTTTCTACTTCTCAGTCTCCCCACCTATCTAATCAGAGACTTAGAGATTCTTCCAGTAATGATAATACCCCTACACTACTGACTCAGCATTACATATATGTTCCATCATCATCTACACCTGCTTCTATAGCTGCATTTAAGCCTTCACATGTTGTGCCTGACTTAGCTCTTGGACAGAGGGAGAGACGTGGGAGAGTCATGATTGAGCTTGATGGAGCATCGTAAGTTTTTATTTTAATAAATTTATTTTGCTACCTTAACAAATTATAGGCGACTAATATCATATTTATTATATGTCTTGTAGGTGGCATCCTTTGAAACCGGCTGCAGATGCTCTTAAGGAGAGTGTTAGGAGATTATACTCGGAGCCATACACCTCTTGGGGACAGATTCCAAATAATATTCGCCAGATGATGTTTAATGAATTCAAGGTATATATAATACTATATATATATATATATATTTTGAGTATTACTTACTTAACTAGGATATCTTAACACTTTTGCTTTTTTGCTAGATTTTATGTAATTGGCATCCCATGCACAACACCTCCATTGCGAGCACATTTGAGGAAAAAACGAGCACTCGGCTATTTAACTGATTGAAGAAACCAAGAGAGGGTGGTGAAAAAAATCGTTCTTGGATACCGCCGGATGTATATCAAGATTTGCTCCGGTATTGGAAAACCGATAAATTTAAGGCTATGTCTGAGTAAGCTAAAAAGCCTAGAGGAAGCCTAAAGGGTGGCTCATTGCACGTCGGAGGTGCAAAGAGTGTCGGTACTGTTACGAGGGAGATTGTAAGATTTTTAAATTTTTACATTTAAACTAATATATTATTCTTAATTATAGTATTTAATTTATACAAAATATATATTTATTAATTATATTTTTAATTATAGAAAAAGGAATTGGGCAGCCTCTTTTATGTGATGAAATCTTTAGGAGGTATTATATGAAAAAAAAGAAGAATGACTCAGATCCGGATCAGTGGTGGAGGAAAGGGCCGAACAAGCCTATGTAAGTTATTTAACATAACTTTAAGTATAATTTATTTTTATTCTAACTTTTGCTTTTAATATACACATTGAATCAAACTATTATATTTTTAATATATAGCGTGACTATGAGCAATACATAGAAGAGCTTGGAGATTCGGTCGAGCTAACCCCTAAGTTGTCCAATCAAATTTGAATGGAAAAGGTCGGAGGCAGGAGCCATAAAGGTCGTGTTTATGGAATGGGTTCCCAAAATGATATACAACGACTCCAATCTGGTTTACAAGTCATTGGATCGTCACGTCAAGCTGAGGCTATTGACAGGACTCAGATGGCTATCATGAGTCAAAGAGTTGAAGAACTTACACATGCATTGGCAGA
The DNA here is from genome assembly GCA_026153255.1 of Solanum medicagineum. NCBI lineage: Eukaryota > Viridiplantae > Streptophyta > Magnoliopsida > Solanales > Solanaceae > Solanum > Solanum medicagineum. The sequence goes on from JAPFFP010088579.1 coordinate 5,571, forward strand.
ATCTGAAGCATGAAGGTTCTAGGAATATGCCGATCTCAAGCAAAAAATGCTCAACCTATCCCGACGACAGTCCCCACACCATGATGATTTTGACAAGAGTATAGATGTTTTTGTTGAAAATACCCCTTAGTTCCGTTCTACTTTAGTTTTGGACAATTTAGAATTTTTGTTGAACTTTAACACTATTTAAATCTTTGTAAATTATGAATTTGTATGTTCTTTATGTTTAATTGTGTTTTTTAAGATGTATTTTGGATTATTTAGCTATTGTTGATTGTGTTGTACTGGTATATTGAACCAGTTTTGAAATATTTTGTATACAGAATTTTAATGTAGGTGGGCAGAAGAAAATGTAGGTTTTTGCTGTCAAAAAATTGCAGAACCGTTGCTTTTTTACATTTTTTTTAAAAAAATTGCAGAAAAGCGACAGACTGAGTCGCCTAGTCCGTCGTTTTTCCTTAAAAAAATTATTTAAAAAATATTAATTTTCTTAAAATTTGGGACGCGGTCCGTCGAAAAATAAATATAAAAAGTAAAAAGTAAAAAAGTGACGGTTGTCCGTCGCTATTTCTAATTTTTCTTTTTTGGCGACAGACAACATCGTTTAGAGATGCTGTCCGTTGCTTTTGAGAAAGCGACAAGGAAAAAAGCGATTAAACTATCCGCATCGCTTTTTTGCAGTTTTTTTAGTAGTGACAAAGTTCAACATCCTTGGCACACAATAACAATAGCAAATACTTGGCACATTAGCAATCACTTCAATAACATCATAAATTCAGAACAACCATATTCCCTAAGAATTGGGAGCAGTTCACATAACGTCAAGCACAGTGAAAGCAATATAGTTTCAAAACTCATTCTTGACATCTATAAACATTCCATAGGAATGCAATTTCCATTCAAACTATGTCAACCAATTCCCATAGGATAAGATATGTAAAACACGCTCCCACTTCTTAAATACCAATTTCGACAACAATTTAGACCATGAGTGGGCAACAATCACACAATACACTATGAATCATAAATTTCGAATTCATAATCACCCATTCAAGAAATTCATCATGATTCAGTTCACAACTCAACTCTGCAAAGCCTAGAAAACCCTAGATTACAAGTCTAGTTCAATAATCACTATATGACATGATTTAACATGATCAAACAAAGCACCCATTCATATGGGGAACAAACACACGACAAAAGATTGCAAAACTTAACGACAGAGCTTACTGATTGATTGGATAAAAAGACCAAAGCGAAAGAAATTAAAAACCACACTGAAAACTCTAGGAATAGTGACTTTCGCCAGAAAAATGATGTAGGTAGTAGGGATATTGATCGAAAAAATAACGTGGGTAATGGAATGGGGATTTCCACCACCTTAGTGTTTTGTAAAATGAATTTAGGGGTCAAATTTTATTTTGACCCTCTTCTAAATGAAAACTGGGTCAGCCTCTTAAAACTTCAGATCGGGGCTATGAGACCCCGATTACAAGTCGTAGGCTGTCCTATGACTCGTTCGTACTAGCTCGTAGCAGACGCAACACTTATAACCATTTATGAATTATACCTGGGCACTACGAACTCCTCTTACGACTCGTAGAAGACTTTACGGATCGTAAGGCTGACTCGTAGTGTATGCGCCAACTTTTGATACTCAGTAATTCTCTCTACGATGCATGACTATGAGTCATAATGAGGAATATGACTCGTAGGCCTGATCGTAGAGGCTGCTCCAAGTGCCATTTTTCAGATCTTCAATTCTTCAATTTGCACCTGCAAACCAAATCTCAAAACACAATGATTCCCAAAATATTACAATTGCACCAATGTCTTTTAATCATAAAAACAAACTCACATCTTCTACCTAAGAATCTCAACAACCAAAAATACTTAACATAAGCCAACAATTATAAAAAATACTTCTGTTGCCTCCCAAGGGGCGCCTTATTTAATGTTGTGGCTCGAGTTTGTCATCTTTCTTCATCAACTATCATCGAGGGTCCACACCTCACTCTTGCACTCATATGGGTGTTTCATGGATTGGCGAATATCGAGCACGACCTCTGCATTATTAACCCTAAATTGTGATTGACCTAAATCCATATCCACTAGGGCTCTCCCAGTGGCCAGAAATGGTCTCCCCAAAATGATGGGCACCTCAAAATCAACTTCAAAGTCAAGGATCACAAAGTCCACTGGGAAGATGAATTTATCCACTTTAACAAGCACATCCAAAAGTATTCCCTTAAGCTTTTTAATGGTTTGATCTGCCATAAGCAACCTCATTCTTGTCGGGGTAGGTATCCAGAGGCCAAGTTTTTTGAATACTGCAAGAGGTATTAGATTGATGCTCACTCCTAAGTCACGCAATGCTCTTGCAAACTCGATATCACCAATGGTACATGGGATGGTGAATGCACTAGGGTCCTCTCGCTTTTGAGTAAGGCATTTTATCATAATCGCACTATATTATTCGAGTTCTTGCGAGAACTCTTGGCTCAAAGTGCATTTCTAAGTGACCAAATCCTTCATATATTTGGCATACCCGGGCATTTTCTCCAAAGCTTCTAGAAGGGAAATGTTGATGGAGAGTTGCTTTAACATCAAGAGGAAGTGTTTGAATTTACCCTCTTCCTCCTTTCTCTTAAGCCTTTGAGGGAAAGGAGGAGAAGGTTTGGGAATTGATTTAAATTTCTCATGCTCTTTTACCTCTTCTTGTTGCATTCCAACAACCTTCGGATCTTCTCCCACAACCATGACTTCACCACCAAGACCCCTCTCATCAACTTCATCCATAATTACTAGCATAGCGGGATCTACGGTGCTCTTTCCACTCGTAGTCATCACCGTCATGCAATGCCCTTCATTCTTTGGGTTTTTAACTGTGTTGGTAGGTAGGGTAGCCTTTTGGTGTTGGTTCAATTATGAAGAAACTTGCCTGAATCGGTGTTCAAGTTGCTTGATCGCCATCGAGTGAGACTTTATTTTTTGGTTAATACTTGAAATATTTTCTTTCATTCCCTTTAAAGTCTCATCTTAATGGTCGGCTAGCTTCAACAATTTTTTGAACATCTCTTCAATCCTGGAGTTGTTTGATCTGGCATCACGATTGTGTGGTGGCATATAAGGACCATTCTTGTAGCCCTCTCTTCTCCCCTATTTTGTATCAGGCACTCTCTCTCTCTCTCTCTCTCTCTCTCTCTCTCATAGTTTCCACCCCGATTGTCTCTATACATCCCATCACGGTTGAAGTTTCGACCTTAATTTCTGGAACCTTTCCTCCAATAGTTCGAATTGGACCCTTGGGGGTTGTTCTAGAAGCCCGCTGCTTGGTTGTTTACAAAACAAGCATCCTCATCAAAGAATGGATCATCATAGTAGAAGCCTTTGGAGGTTGGTGAGTGACTTCCTTGACACTGGCTTGATTTGGCTTTAAGACCAAGTCTATACTTGTGCGAAGTTGAGCAAGTTGCTCCATGATCTCTTCGTTTACCTTTGCTTTCTCATTATTGGTGTTAACCGCACAAGAAGGTTTCATCAATCTCACTCTCTTCGACCCCATGCTCTATTTATTTTAAACACTTGCTCCATCCTTGCGGCTATCAATGCGAAAGGTTGGTCTAGGAACATGCCTCCCATGATTGTGTCAGCGCAAGCTTGACTATTCTCATCAAGCGCCCGATAGAAAATCTCAACCAAGGCATCATTAACAATTTTGTGGTCAGGGACCATCCTCAAGCATTTAGTAAACCTCTCCCATGTTGTGCTAATAGAATCACCTGGGAATTGCTCAAAGTTGTTGATTTGATCCTTGAGCTTTAACTTCTTAGATCTTGGGAAATATCTTTCAAGGAGTACTCTCTGAAGTTCAGCGCAACTTGTGATAGTACCCGGAGTGAGCTCGGATAACCATACAGCTGCATTGCCAGTCAATGATAGTGGAAACACTCTTAAATCAACAACATCAAGAGAAAGGTTTTGTGTCCCCATGAAACTCTTGCAAACAAACACGACAATTTTGAAGATGACAGTGGGGATCCTCCGAAGGTAGCCCTGTGAATAGTCTGTGATTTTGGAGTATTTAGAGCAATCCACTTGATACCGTGAACTTAGTATTTGTTGGTAAAGGAGGCAGTACTATAGCACCGGTAATGTCCATAACCATAGGGTTCTATCGGTATTGATTCTATCCGTAAGCATTTTCATTGAAGTCCCTGAGTTGTGGCCTGTTACCCCTCTATTGTGAATTCACTTCTTTTCCCATATCCTCATTCGTATGCATATCCTCCTCAATATCCTCATTCACTTGAACCATTCTTCTTGGTAGTCGATGGATTTCCAAATTGATGGACCTAAGGGATTGCCTTGGCTCCTTGTGTTGGGCATACAACCTAGTATACCCTACAAATAAAATCAAACAACAAAAACAAAAACAAAAGTAAAGTACAAGAGACTCTAGAAATCAACACTAGAACTAACTAATAGTGAAACCAAATCAAAGCCTAGCCATATTCCCCAACAACAACGCCATAATTTCTGATGATGTTCACGCTCCAATAAGAAAGAAGTCGTTGTCAGCAATTAACCTAACTGAGGTTAGGGTCGAATCCACGGGGAATACAAGGCTTGACTAAAAGACTTTACCACTAATCATTTCTAGTATTTATGACTACAATCTCTAAATTGGAGGGGGGGGGGTTTGTGATTCAAAAATAAAACTACCACTAACTTTAACATGAGGAAACACTCAATTTTGGGGACAACTTGGGAATTGTGTTCCCCATGGTTCGTCGACTTGATTACCCTAGATAACATAAATACAATTGGTGATTTGCATGTATGATGGTAACTTAGGTTCTTCTAGCCCTCTTGTGAAGTTGAAGGTCGAATTTCACGATGGCGCTTGGTCGGCAACCATGGCGTGCCAACTACCTGTTACCTATTGTCTCAGGCAACCTCCCCTTGGTCAGGCTCGGTTGATTAGACAAGAACACATCAATCAAATTTTGTCATCTACTTCCCTTTTCCTTTTCATCACCACCTTGGTCGGGATCGTTATAGTAGGCGTGGTTTGGTGTTGGCCACCACCAAATAACAATAATAATGAAGGGAAATAGATAATACATGCAAAACCCAATCATGGAAATGCAAGAAACCTAGGTCATCTCAAGTCAACTATCCATGGTTCCCACAACCCCAAGTTGTGGGTGCTTAGCTACTCATGGCTAAGGAAAAACACACAAGAATGCAAATAATAGACATAGTTGAGAGTTTTACCAATACAATGAGAAGTGAAGACACCACGAGCTGCAAATATAAAAGCTTGATAGATATCGAAAGTGTATAGCACAAAATTTGCAATCCCCAAAATGGGTTTTCCAAGAGAATACAATAAACTAAAAATGAAACCCTAAGAAATTCTTGAGAGAATATTCAAGAGCAAAATTTCTAATCTGTGTCTCTATCTGACGTCTCCCCTCTTCTTATGAAAACCTAACTTAAAGTATTTATAGTATGTATAAATAAACCCTAAAAATTATGCTGAAAAGATAGTTGGCAGTTGGTACGCCTCGCAGATACAACTCGCAGGGTGAACTATGAGTAGTAATCAGGGTCTCGTATCAGGTTCTTGGCATCTTAGACTCCACTGGTACTAGTATTGCTTGGGCTATGACTCACATATTCGTCTCGTAGTTATGGTCTTCAGTTTTTGGTCCAACGTTTTGGTTCTCCAATTCTTGCTACGAGTCCACATATATGAGTCATAGTGAGTATTACGACTCATAAGATGTCCTCGTAGAAGTGACCTTCACTTGGCAGATTTTTTATTTTTGGTCTCTGTTTCTTACTACGACATAACCTACGACTCGTAGGTGGGCTCGTATGGCCTATGCTTCAGCAAAATCTACAAATTTTCTTTAAAATCATGCCAACCTAACTTTTTTGCAAGATTAACACAAAAGTAAATAAAAACCATATAAATTTGCTTTAAGAACTCACAAAACCCCTTGTTTCAGGCACCAAATATGTTATATTTTGACAGCATATCGGTCCCATTAAGGCGGACTGGCACCCATTGTCGATAAGGCTTGGGAGAACCAACCTGTACCTATACACTTTCTATAAACAATATAAGGGGTTTCCATATTCAGCATGTATTTAAGAAGGTTAACAATAATAACAAGCCAAAGGAAAATGCATATGACTAGGCCGATGGAGCCACAATGTCTAAAGTATGAGACATGACCACACTTTAATTTACATAATCTACAAAGCCTCTACATAAGGAACAATATCAGATAAGGGTTGGGACAGGCCCCGCCTCATGACTAGCTACACAGTACAGAAATATATAAACTCTAGACACACAAAGCCCCGAAGCAACCTAGAGCTTAGTAACAGCAACTGGATATCCTGTACTCCTACTGGGGAGATCTACTAGCGCCTGTACCTGTAGCATGAAATGCAGGTCCCCCCTGAGGAACGTCAGTATGAGATAATATACTAAATATGTAATGCAGGAAATACTATATATAAAGTAAAAACTCAAATGAAATCATGTACTAGTGTAAGGATAAAGGACCACCTTTAGTCATATTGTAGAATCATGTACTTTATTTTCTTTTTATTACTTTACCTTTATACATAATCTGTGTATAACATGTAATACAAATAACCAGCTGATCAGTGGCAAATCAATATCGGGATTGACCCATGCTAGGATTTTCCTTTCACTCCTAGGCTACCCCCTATAATGGGATCGACCGCTGCTAGGTGATTCTTCTACCCCTAGGGCTACCACCCATCAATAAGCAACTTACTTTACTTTATCTTTTAATTATTTTGAGATGATTCTTTTGGTGGTTATAATATTGGAGTTGTAGGACCATAGACATAGCATGTGACAAGTAAGGAACTATACAAGACAATACCACAATGAAAAGAGTAGGTTATACAAATAATGAAATGCGTAGGAGATGAAACAACTCATGAACTTTATTTAGCAACAAGAAGCCATATATCTTGGTACCCAAGTATGTATGCAGATTTGAAGATGACTATATATGGGAGCATATAAACATGTGAAAGAGTGGAAACACGGTTATTAGTTATGTCGGAGTTGGTAAGTGCCTTTATGTACCAAGGAGGGATCTGTGTTTCATGTCAAATAATACGAAATCAAGTAGCCTTACATACCTCGTTGTATGACCTCGTTATTGCCTCGAAATAACCTTTCTTTCCTCCAAATATTTGCCTACAAAGTTGAAGGTGGTAAAACTAGTATTAGCAGCCAATAGATACATCTTCGCAGTCTAATCTTATAAAAAAAACAACACACGGGCAGCAAGCATGCAATTATCACCCCAAGCATATTCTTTCAACCTTTCTGCCTCTAATCGTATTTTCAAATACACATTCTCATATACATATCATGTGCAACTTGTTTTAGTGTCATAATAGTCTCACAATAGCCCACAAAGCATAATACATAATAATTCTACACAACATACAAATAGGTGGCATAACGTTACGTCCCTTCACTACATTTCGACGTCGACAATTGCAAACCTGTTCCAACTTTAACAAAACTTCTCCCACCATATTTACAAATAAAAACAGTCCTAAAATAGTGAAAAAATTGTTCTAAAGTATATGGAGAACAATAAACAACAATCTCCGATTATCAGCCCACAAGTTCCTATTAAGAGCATAATTATGATATCGTTGCGGACTGTAAAAATGGTGCAGCATCCTTGTTATATCACTGAAAAACTAAACCTTGTTAAAAATATAAACTTTACTTGATAATCCATCCAACCAAGAAGATAAAATCCTCTTAATAAACAAGAAAAGTTCACAACAATCTTTGGAAAACATACTGTCCAAAATCCCCGCACAAGTGTAACCAGTCTATTTCCCTTGTTTTCCATGAAAAACCATATGAAATACACAAGTTTCTTTACTTAAATTTACCTTCAAGTTATAGGTCTTCTCCAAGAACCCTAAAAGTCTCTTGTGGCTGCTTGTAAAGTTAAGAAAGAGTTGAGAGAAAACTTTGGAGAAAAATTTCTGATTTTTGTTCAATGTTAACTAACTTGAGTGAGCTGCTTATACGCCCCTTTTAAAGGAGTACTTGGACGACTTACTCTTACATTTTAAGACATATTTATCAAGTCCATAAAGTACCCTTTTTACCCTTTCACTTGGGCCTTACTGGGTTGCAAATTGATGGGCCTTGGCTGCCCATTTTTCTCTTTTCCTTTTACTTGATTTGGGTCCAAATTGTCAATTGGGTTGTGATATACTTGGGACCCTTTTATTATTAATCTTGGGCCATAAATATTGTCCATTTATGATGTCAAACACGGGCTAAAGTTACACCCTTAACACTGGCTTTATTCATGATTGGACTTGGACAGATTTGGCGTCGGGCCTCGTCTCCGTCTAACTAGCAAATTTAAGCTAAGCAAGTAGGAGACTCACCTTATAACTTCCTAAGTCCTATAAGTACCTCATTTCTCTCACTTCATTTAAGGTTGCGATCTCCTCAATTTGTCTTAAAACTTATATGCCCTCGCTCATCTTATGCATTAGACATACACATAACCTTCTAAACTGAAATTCAAGTACTTTTAAAAATAGGTGCTGACTTGACCAAGTCATATCATGCTCCATTTACGTAAAACTAGTACATGTGAGATGTGGGGTGTTACATCCTCCCCCCTTAGGAACATTCATCTTCGAATGTTAGGATAATTGGATAGCTTAACCAAGTTTAAAGCTTTACTCAAATAAACTTCTGACAACGCAACAAACGTTCAAACACACGTACCTATTAATGCCCTAATTTTTCCATTGGACTTCCTCTTTAGCTTCAAATAAGTAAGTATACTTAGATCTCATCGCTTCCTTAGCCTCCCATGTTATCTCTTCTGCTTGCTCGTCCCTCCATAGTACTTTTATTGAAGTTATTTCTTTATTCCTTAGCTTCTTAACTTGTCGATCTATAATAGCAATAGGTACCTCTTCATAGGTGAGATCTTCTGTAACCTACACATCTTCAATAGGAGTGATACGCGATGGGTCACCTATACATTTTCGAAGCATTGAGACATGAAAAATTGGATGAACCATTGAAAGCTCTTGGGATAGCTCTAATTCATATGCAACCTCCCCAAACCTCTAAATAATTTTTATATGGCCCTATGTAATGTGGGCTCAGTTTTCCTTTCTTACCAAATCTCATAAGACACCTTTACAAATACCCAATCCCCTACTGAGAATTCCAGTCCTCTACTCCTAGCATCTGCATATGATTTGTGACGACTTTGGGATGTTTCTAGCCGCTGTTGTGTTACCCTAAATATTTCCATCGCTTGTTGTACTAAATCTGGCCCAACCAAGGTGGTTTCACCCACTTCAAACCATCCAATTAGCGACCTACATTTTCTTCCATACAAAGCTTTATAAGGTTCCATCTTGATAATTTAGTGGTAGCTATTACTATAGGCAAATTCAATAAGTAGTAAGTGGTCCACCCAACTACCTTTAAAGTCCAATGCACATGCTCACAACATATCTTCAAGTGTTTGAATAGTGCATTCTGCTTGACCGTCTGTCTGAGGCTGAAAAGTTGTACCCAAATTCACTTGTGTCCCTAAACTCCTTTGGAAGGATTTCCAAAACTTTGCGGTGAATTGAGCTCCTCGATCAGATATAATGGAGATTGGGACCCCATGTAGCATGACTATCTCTTTGAGGTATAACTTTGCGTACTCTTCAGCTGTATAATCACTCTTAATGGGCAAGAAGTGTGCTGACTTTCTGAGTCTATCAACTATTACCCATATGGAGTCAAACTTCTGAAATGAATGAGGCAACCCAGTAATAAAATCCATATTGATCATATACAACTTCCATGTTGGAAGCTCTATACAGTGCATATATCTTCCAGGTTTGTGGTGCTCTACTTTGACTTTTTGGCAATTACGACATTGAGCCACAAATTCTACAAGGTCCTTTTTCATGCCTCCCTACCAAAACATTTCCTTTAGTTCATGATACATTTTAGTTGATCCTGGATGCATGGAATATCTGGAATGATGAGCTTCTTTCATTATCCTCTTTCTTAGTCCAGTAATATCAGGCACACATTTGGCAATAAAGTACTCCATTTGGTGTAAGGTCAAAGCCCTTTATCTTACCCCCACTTATCTTGTCCTTAAGTCATCGTAGAACAGGATCCTCAAACTATTTTTCTTTCACCTACATTACCAATAAAGACTCCAAAACGTTATGCACAATAACCCCTTCCTTTGAAACTTCAAGAAGGCGAACTTTTAAACTGGCTAGTTGATGTAGATCCTTAGTCATTGCTTGATTGCCCATGGTCTGGTCACTAATATTCATGATTGCCTTATGACTCACAGTATCGGCTACCACATTTGCATTCCCCGGATGGTATAGTATATCCACGTCATAATCCTTTATTAGTTCTAGCCATCTCTACTGTCTTAAATTTAGGTCTTTCTACTTAAAAATGTACTGCAAGCTCTTATGATCAGTATATATGTCAACGTGAACCCCATACAGATAGTGGCGCCATATTCTCAGAGCAAACACAACTGCTACTAGCTCAAGGTCAAGTGTTGGATAGTTTTTCTCGTGCGGTCGTAGTTGTCTAGAGGCATAAGAAATTACCCTACTAGACTGTGCACACCCTAAACCAACTCCTAAAGCATCGCAATACATTGCATATCCCTTGGTGCCTTCTAGAAGTATTACCACAGGTGCAAAAGTTAGTTTGCTTTTCAACTCTTGGAAGCTCTTTACACATGCATCATTCCATTGGAACTTAGTTGCCTTATGTGTCAACTTCGTCAGAGGTGTAGAAATAGAAGAAAATCACTCAACAAACCTCCTGTAATAACGTGCCAACCCTAGGAAGCTTCGAACTTCCGTGGGTGTTATTGGCCTTGGCCAATCTTTCACAGCCTCTATCTTTTGTGAATCAACCCTTATTCCTTCATCGAACACAATATGACCTAAGAATGCCACTTATTTTGACCAAAATTCACATTTAGAAAACGTAGCATACAATTGTCGATCACGAAGAACTTGTAACACCTGTCATAAGTGATTTGCATGGTCCTCTTCTGATCTTGAATATACCAAAATATCATCTATAAATACTATCACGAACACATCCAAGAATGGCTTAAATACCCTATTCATCAGATCCATAAAAATTGTTGGTGCATTCGTTAGCTCAAATGACATAACAAGAAATTTAAAGTGACCATAGCGTGTTCTGAAAACAATCTTAGGTATATCTTTCTCCTTCACCCTCACTTGGTGATAACCTGATGTCAAATCAATTTTTGAAAATATTTAACACCCTGTAATTGATCAAATAAATCATCATCCTAGGGAAGGGGTACTTATTCTTAATTGTCACCCTATTCAATTATTGATAGTCGATACATATTCTCAATATGCCATCCTTTTTACGTACAAATAACACTGGTGCACCCCAATGGGACACACTAGGTCTTATAAAACCCTTCTCCAATAAGTCATTTAACTTCTCCTTTAATTCACGTAATTCTGCTTGGGCCATTCTATATAGAGTGATGGAAATAGGTTGAAAGCCTGGAAGTAAGTCAATACCAAAATCTACTTCTTGTTCAGGATATAAACCTAGAAGATCTTCAGGAAATACATTAACAAATTCATTCACTACTGGAACTAATTGAGGAGTTGGTGATTTCGTCTCCGTATCCCTCACTCTAAATAAATGACATATATATCCCTCAGATATCATCTTCCGTACCTTAAAATAAGAGATATACTTACCCTTTGGTGCCCTAATATTGCCTTCCTATTCTAGAACTGCCTCATCTGGAAAGTGGAAGTACACTCTCTTAGTTCGCCAATCCACGGTGGCATAGCAAGAAGCCAACCAATTAATACCCATTATAACATCGAATTCCATCATTTATAGCTCAGTAAGGTCATCCAATGTGTCACGATCACAGACAGTTACTACACAGTCATAATAAACTCTTCTAGCTATAATAGATTCACCGGTTGCCGTAGACACTTCAAATGGTTTGTTTAATAATTAGGCATTCTCTTAAGCTTCCTAGCAACTAGTGGAGTGATGTATGACAGTGTAGGACCAGGGTCAATTAATGCATATACACCATGTGAAAAGATGAACAATGTACCTGTGACCACATCGGGTGAAGCTTCCAAATTTTGCCGACTCCCTAGAGCATAAGTGCGATTCTGGACTCCGCTAGAGCTAGTTGCCCCTCTAACACCTCTGTCACGACCTATACGTATTGCTAACCCCTACCTAATAGAGGAACTGATGATGATAATGCAATAATTGATCCAATAGATCGTGTTATATCACCCACACGTCTCCTCGGACAATCTCTCATCATATGCCTTGGCGCACCACACCAATAACAAGCATCTGTCCCGACACGACATATACCTGAAAGAATTTTCCACACTATTTACAAGGCTTCTTAGGAGTCAAGTTCTACCCTACTGAATATCCACTTGTCTGCGCACCTTGTCCCTCACCTCGTTGACTAAATTGATTACTTCTAGACCCTTAAAGTTGTGGCGGAGCACTGGTTGCAGAGTATGAGGATGATGGACTAGGCATTCTATTTGAAAACCAAGGACTAAACTCACCTTGGGATTATGTAAACTGCCCCGTAGATCTGGCACTCTTGGATTGCCCCCTTTCTAACTCTTTTGCCCTTATCCTTTGCCTTTGATCCTCCAGTTTATATGAAAAAGCTTACATCCTCGCTATTTCCATGTTTTTATACAAAGATGCAATGATACAGTCTCTAACTATATATAAATCCAACCCATAAACATATCGGTGAACTATATCTGCCATAGTAGCAGCTACATTAGGAGCATACCTAGCCAGGGAATTAAATTGGAGGCTATACTCCCTCATGCTCATATTCCCTTGGTGAAGATTCAAGAATTAATTTGCACGAGCCTCTCGGATCTCTAATGGCTAGTAATGGTCAAGAAATGCCTCTTTGAACTCCTTCTAGGTAGTTGGAGATGCATCTATATCCTTGGATTGCTTCCAAGTTTCATACCACAATATAGCCACACCTGTCAACCTATATGTCACTAACACAACAACTTCTGTACAACTCACATGCATAACATCTAAAGTGAGTTGAATCTGGTCAACAAAGTCTTAGGGATCTTCATTAGGATCAGACGTAGTGAAGGATAGAGGGTCCAAATTAAGGAAGTCATGTATCCTCGTGCTAGCTGCCCTATTTGCACCACCTACACCTATAATAGGGCCTTTCTGTCTTTGAACTTGGCCAGCGACTATACGAGTCAATAGTTAAACTACGTTCCTCAAATCCTGAACAGTGGAATCGGTGGGTGGTTTTGGAGGAATATCACTACTTCCTGGTTCATCAGGAGCCGGAGGAGTTGGAGACGTCTATAATAGAGACTCATCTTGAGCCTCATTTCATTGTCTCACCCGACCGGTTACACCAACTACCATTTCTACTTCCTTCCCTTTGCATTTGCTTTTCCTTGTTTCTGGCATACTTGTTGTACAAAACAATTTAGAGGTTAGACACAATCCACCTATTATACTTGGCTTTATGGCACAATCTATAGAATGAAAAGAAAGTGATAACTCCTAAACTCCATGAAGCCTCCTGCTTATAATGTGGTGCACAACACATCAATAAACAAGTCTCTACATAGACAAGGCTTTGTAGGCTCCCTAAGATGACCCACTCTGATGCCACTTTTGTCACGCCTAAAGTCCCATTAAGGCGAACTAGCACCCATTGCCAATAAGGCTCGGGAGAACCAACCTGTACCCATACACTTTCTATAAACATTATAAGGGGTTTCCATATTCAACATGCATTTAAGAAGGTAAACAATAATAACAAGCCAAAGGAAAATGCATATGACTAGGTCGTTGGAGCCACAATGTCTACAATACGAGACATGACCACACTTTAATTTACATAGTCTACAAAGCATCTAGATAAGAAATAGTATCAGATAAGGGTGGGGACAGGCTCCGCCACATGACTAGCTATACAATACAGAAATATATAAGCTCTAGACACACAAATCCCCGAAGTAACCTGGAGCTCAGTGACAACAGTTGGATATCCTGTACTTCTACTGGGGAGATCTATTAGTACCTGTAGTTGCAACATGAAATGCATGTCCCCCGTAAGAGACATTAGTATGAGATAATGTACTGAATATGTAAGGTAGAAAATACTATATATACAGTAAGAACTCAAATAAAATCATGCACTAGTGTAAGGATTAGAGACCACCATTAGTCCTACTGTGGAATCATGTACTTTATGTTCTTTTTATAACTTTATCTTTACTATATAATCTGTGCACAACATGTAATACAAATGACCAGCTGATCAGTGGAAAATCAATATCAGGATCGACCCATGTTAGGCTTTACCTTTCACCCCTGGGCTACCCCCTGTAATGGGATCGACCTCTGCTAGGTGATTCTGCCACCCCTAGCTACCACCCATCAATAAGCAACTTACTTTACTTTATCTTTCAATTACTTTTGAGATGATTCTTTTGGTGGTCATAATATTGGAGCTGTAGGACCATAGATATAACATGTGACATGTAAACAACTTTACAAAAAAGTACCACAATGAAAAGAGTAGTTACACAATGAAATGCGTAGGAGATGAAACAACTCATGAACTTTATATAGCAACAAGAATCCATGTATCTTGGTACCCAAGTATGTATGCAGATTTGGAGATGACTATATATGTGAGCATATGAACACGTGAAAGAGTGGAGACACGGTTATTAGTTATGTCGGAGTTGGTAAGTGCCTTTATGTACCAAGGAGGGATCCATGTTTCATGCCAAATAATACGAATTCGAGTAGCCTTATGTACCTCGTTGTACGACCTCATTATTACCTCGAAATAACCTTCCTTTCCTCCAAATATTTATCTACAATATAGTAGGTGATAAAACTAGTATTAGCAGTCTATAGATACATCTTCGCAGTCCAATCTTATAAAAAGACAACACACAGGCAACAAGCGTGCAATTATCCAACCGAGCGTATTCTTTCAACCTTTCTGCCTCTAATCGTATTTTCTAATACACATTCTCAGATACATATCATGTGTAACTTTTTTAGTGCCGTAATAGTCTTACAAGAGCCCACAAAGCACAATACCTAAAAATTCTGCACAACATACGAATAGGCGGCATAAGGTTACGTCCCTTCGCAACATTTTGACATCGACAATTCCAAACCTATTCCAACTTTACCCAAACTTCTCCCACCATATTTATAAATAAAAATAGTCCTAAAACAGTGCAAAAATAGTTCTAAAGTATATGGAGAACGTGAAACAACAATCTTCGATTATCAGCCCACAAGTTCCTATTAAGATTTGCGGACTGTAAAAATGGTGCAGCATCCTTGTTATATCACCAAAAAACTAAACCCTATTAAAAACATAAAATTTACTTTATGATCCATCCAACCAAGAAGATAAAAGCCTCTTAATAAACAAGAAAAGTTCACAACAATCTTTGGAACACATGCTGTCTAAGATCCCCGCACAAGTGTAACCAGTCCATTTCCCT
>JAPFFP010088606.1:0-21256 GCA_026153255.1 Solanum medicagineum
AATTAGCGTCAATTTGTCCAAACCATGTCATGTTTCATTTGAATTGTACTAGTAGTGTAAGATGTGGGGTGTTACAGTAAGAGCCTGAAAAGGGTTGGGTGAAGCTGTGAACATGTGATAGTTAATGTACATTGAGCTTGACTCTTGGTTGTATCTGTGTGTGATCTGAGGCTTCGAGAATGTACTAGCTATTAAGGTTGCCCTGTGATTACATGTTACCCGGTCATTGAATCTCGTATCTACATCTGGTTGATATGTATATGCATAATGTGACTATAGTTATCTATATCTTTTCTGAGTACCTTTGGTTGAATTCCCTGATTAAACATGATTCTACATTGTCGTGTGGTTTATATGATCTTCTATATTGTTGTTATCTGTTATATACTAGTGCCACTGGTTAGTGACTAGAGATACACCATGTTTTGGAGATGGTCATAGTTGTATCCCTGAAGGAGCCTTGTGACCTATAATACAAGATGCGTTGAAACTGAGCCACTAGTGGGTTAAAGATGAGAGTGCATCCATGTTAGCGTGGTGTAGGTTATATCCTCTTGTCTTTCTGGGTGATCTGTGACGTGACCCTAGTTACATGGGTTTGTCTTAGGAATTGGCATCTAGTTGAGAGGGGCACATTTTCAGTGGGATGGCATGTGGTTGTCTCAGGTGATAATCTTTATGGCTGCTGAGTGATGATGTTCGCACTCTAATAAGAAAGCGGTCGCTATCAGCAATTAACCTAACCAAAGGTTAGGGTCGAATCGACAGGGAATACGGGGCATCACTGCAAGAATTCACTACTAGTCATTTCACGCATAAATAACTAAAATCTTTAAACGTGAGTGGGGGGGGTTGTGATTCAAAAATAAAATAAAATAAAAACTAAACTATAATGTGAGGAAACACTCAATTTTAGGAACATGGGACTTGTGTTTACCATGGTTCGTTGACTCGATTACCCTATCTAACATAACTATCATTGGAAATTTGTATGCAGGATGGTAACTTAGATTCTTCCAGCCATCTTTTGAAGGTGAAGTTCTAATTTCACCATGGCGCTTGGTTGGCCACAATGGCGTGCCAACTAACCATTACCAATTATCCCAGTCAACCTCCCCTTGGTTAAGTTTGGTTGATTAGACAAGAACACATTAATCGAATCCTATCATCCACTTCCCGTTTCCTATTAATCACTACCTTGGTCGGGCTAGTGATAGTAGGAGGTATTTGTTGTTGGCCACCACCAAACCACAATCAAAATGAAGGAAAATAGACAATACATGCAAACCCCAATCATAGAAATGCAATAAACCTAGGCTACTTCGAATGAACTACCCATGATTCCCACAACCCAAGTTGTGGGTGCTTAGCTACTCATGGCTAAGGCAAAACAAGCAAAAATGCAAATACAAGACATAAATGAAGGTTTTACCAAACACAATGAAGAGTGTAGGCATCACAAGTTGCAAACCCAAAAGCTTGATTAATCAACAATGAGTGCAAAGCAAGATTTGTAGTCCCCAAAATAAGTTTTCCAAGAGAGAATAATAAACTAATCTAAAACCCTAAAATATTCTTGAGAGAATATTCAAAGGCAAGTTCTCTCTTCTAAAATCTGATTTTCTCTATAAAAATCGAACTAAATTCTATTTATAGTGTTTACAAATAAACCCTAAAAAAAATAGCTAGCAGCTGGTACAGCCTGCAGGTACGATTCGTAGGGTGACCTACGAGCCGTACTCGGGGTCTCGTTTAAGGTTCTTGGCATCTTGGACAAAACTGGTACTACCCATAGGTACGAGTCGTAGCTTGAGCAACGACTCGTATGTTACTCCGTAGTCTTCGCCTTCAGTTTTAGGTCCAACATTTTGGCTCTCTGATTCTTGGTACGAGTCCACCTATACGAGTCATAGTGCAACTTAAGACTCATAGTATGGCCTTGTAGGGTTGACCTCCACTTAGCAGATTTCTTAGTTTTTGGTCTTTGTTTTTTGCTACGACACACCCTATGACTCGTAGCTTGGGCTATGACTCGTAGGTGAGCTCGTAAGTCCTATGATTCAGCAAATTTTGCAACTTTTCTTCATAATTATGCCAACCTAACTTTTCTGCAAGAACAACACAAAAACACATAAGAACCATAAAAGGCCGCATTAAGAACTCACAAAATCCCTTGTTTTGGGCATGAAATGTGTTCTATTTTGACAACACATCAACACCCTCAACTTAGAATTATTGCTTGTCCTCAAGCGACGACTCAATCTACGCAGACAATGAGAAATACATAATAGCTACACTAATGGCATATACAACAACTCCTTTGATTCAAGTACCCAACTACTATTTGCAAAAAAGATTGCAAAGTTATTAAGCAAAACCTAAACATAATGAGATACCTTGCAATCCAACTATGACAAGCTAAGGAGCATCAACTTTCCACAATTGATGGTATAGTCATATGCTACTCAAGTAGTGCAAATGCCCTCACCGGAAGGAAGTCCCTTACACTCACTCAAAAAGCATTCACTCACTCTCACAATTGAAATTGATGCATACTGACTAACACCATAAGCTTGCCTATATACTCATCTTCTGGCTTGGTGAATAAGTGGATTTGGATCACTTTAGGACTTAGTGGCTTGTAACATAGGTCCAGGGGGCTTTAATATGGTATTTTAGGCAAATGGTGACTAAAAGCTCTCCTTGAACCATGTTTAACAACACTTTTTGCTTTCATAATCCAACCCTTTTTAATAAATCCTCTCTTATTCTCCTGTTTTGAACTTTTCTCGAGTGCTTTCTTTCTATTTTCAGTTGCGCCTTATTTATGAACTCAATTCTTGCTACTTTTTCTCAACTCAAAGCACTTTTCTTTTCTTTTTTTTTTCCCTCGGCTCATGCTTTTTTATTTCTTTCTTTATTTCCCAACTAACCACCTCATTATCAATACTTTACCACAATAAGGGCCACCCTTAAGTTAAGCTTTTAGCCCGAGGTCAAGTACATAAATGTATTCCTCACACCAGGTCCAAAACTTTAGTCACCCTCAACTTAGGCTTTTAGCCTTAATTAAGGTTCACATGTCCAAGGACAGACCATGCCTAATATCAAGGTACTTCATCAAATAAGGTTAAGCTAGCAGGTGTCAAGAAAGAATGAGCAAATGATAAGCTCAAAAATTTGGAACAAGAGATTCCCTCACTCATTTGGTGGGTCGTTTTAGGCTAAAAGTGGGCTCACTCAAAGAATAGAGTCCTAAGATCCTTTCCATATCCACCACATCACCAATCTAATCTTAGAGTACTAAGGCAAGTTCTGAGTCTATACAAGATGCATGAATGTAGCAAATAAGCTCACAACACACGTAGCATTGATCCACAGTCAAGTATAGACTCACAGGTCATGCTTTCAACCTCAACTTACCTTCACAATATCAGAATAAACATTGCCAGATACTCAAAAATGTATGAATGCATCAAAAACCACAATCTCAAAAATTTTGAGGGTACCCATTTTTTCATCAAAACATTAAAACGCAATTAAAGACTATATATATGCCAGCAGATAACACTAATATGAATTTACACATTATCTACACTACCTAAACATGTCGATTCACCAGAAAAGTAAATATCCACAAGGAAAAAGAATCACGGCAAGAAAATCTTGGGATCAAAAATAAGGGAAGTTATTGACTTGAGGCTACTTAGACTTCAGCTTAATCCATAACTTCCCACACCCCACCAAAATAGGATACTTTGTTCTCAAAGTAAAAACACATAGAAAAGGTGTAAGGGCATACCTTGGGTTGCCTCCTAGGAAGCGCCTGATTTATTGTCGCGACATGACTGAAAGCTTTTATGCTCATGTTTCATCAAAATCCCAATCTTCCACTGTCTTGATTTCTTCCATGTCACCCATGTACCATTTGACACTCTGACCATTGACTTTGAAAGTGTTTCCATCCCTGCTTCATAACTCGATGGCTCTATGACTTAAAACACGCACTACTCTGAATGGCCCCATGCACTTAGATTTGAGTATTTTAGGAAACCACTTCAACTTGGAGTTGTAGAGCAATACTATATCTCTCGGGACAAATTGGTGATCTTCAATTCAGCGATCATGATGAACTTTCATTCCTTGCTTGTAAGAAGCTCTCATATGCATGTAGTCTAAATTCACCAAGCTCATTCACTTGCATCAACCAAGAAATTGCAGCTTCATGCCAATCTAGATTCAGCTTCTTCAATGCCCATAATGCCTTGTGCTCAAGTTCAACCGTCAGGTTAAAGGCCTTCCCAAACACCAGTTGATAAGGGGAAACTTTGATAGGAGTTTTGAAGGAAGTTCTCTAGGCCCATAAAGCATCATCCAACTTCTTGACCAATCAGTGCGATTCACATTTACCATTTTGGATATGATTTGTTTTATTTCTCGATTTGATACTTAAACTTGCCCACTAGTTTGGGGATGATATGGGGTTTCCACACGGTGCTTCACATCATATATTTCAAGGAGATCTTTGAACAATCGGTTGCAAAAATGAGAACTTCTATCACTGATAATTGCTCGAGGTGCACCAAACCTGGAGAAACTGCTTCTTCAGACAAACCTGGTAACACTCGTACCCTCATTGTTTGTAGAGACACGACCTCCACCTACTTAGAGACAATCAACTGCAACCAGAATGTACTGGTTACAATGAGAGCTAGCAAAGGGTCCCACAAAATCAATGCCTTAAACATCAAATTGTTCTATGACCAAAATAGAATTAAGAGGAAGCTTGTGCCTTCATGAAACTCCGCCCTCTCTTTGCATCAATCATAAGACTTTACATAATCATGGGCGTCTTGATGTATAAATGGCTAATCATAGCCACACTGCAACACTTTGTAAGCCGTTCGAGCTCCACTGTGATGGCCACCTACCAATGAAGAGTGGCATGCTTGAAGAATGCTCATCATTTCTACTTCTGGAAAACATCGACGGATGATCCCATCTTTACAAATGCAAAATAAAGATGGCTCATACCAGAAGAACTTCTTGACATTATGCATAAACTTGCAATGTTGCTGGTTGTTCAAATCAGGCGGCACTATATCACTCACCAAGTAGTTAGCATAGTTTGCAAACCAAGGTATAAGATCATGTGAGGCTGCCAAAACTCTCTCATCAGGGAATGAGTCATTTATGTCAAGACTATTGTTACACTTCACCATAGCTTCATCTTCTAATATAGAAGATGATCAACTACTTGATTTTCTGAGCCCTCTCTGTCAATCACATCAAAGTTAAACTCTTGTCAGAGAAGTACCCATATGATTAATCTTGGTTTTGCATCCTTCTTGGTGAGCAAATTTTTAAGCGCTGCATGGTTTGTGTGCACGACCACCTTTGCCCACAATAAGTATGATCGAAATTTTTCAAAAGCAAACTAAGGCAAGCAATTCTTGTTTATTCATTGTATAGTTTTTCTGCGCCACATTTAATGTTGCTGGCATAATAGATCGGATGCAGAATTCTCTCCTTTCATTTCCCCAACACGACACCTAGTGCAACCCACAACCAACCAATATGGAGCCACAATAATAGATGTTGTAGTCAGCCTTCATTTCAATTCTTCAAAGATGTGCATGCATGTATCATCAAACACAAACTTGGCATCTTTCTCCAACAAATTACACAAGGGTTGTGAGATCTTGGAAAAAATCATTTATGAAGTGGCGGTAGAATCCTACATGGCTTAGAATGCTCCTAATACCTTTTATCGAAATTGGTGGTGGCAATTTCTCTATAACCTCGATTTTTGCTTTATGCACCTCGATTCCCTCGTCTAAAATCCTATGGCCAAGTGTGATGCCTTCTTTGACCATAAAATGACATTTCTCCCAATTTAGCACCAAGTGACTCTCAATGCACCTCTGCAACACATCACGTAAATGTAACAAGCATTCTTCAAAGGACTGGCCAACATCACTAAAATCGTCCATGAACACCTCAATAGTGCTCTCAACCATGTCTGAGAAGATTAGACATCATGCATCTTCGGAAATGTTTTTGGAGCGTTACATAGTCCAAAAGGAATTCTCTTAAATGCAAAGGTACCATAAGGACATGCGAAAGTTGTCTTCTACTGGTCATTGAGTGCGATAACAATCTGATTGTACCTGGAATATCAATCAATGAAATAGTACCATCCCTTCTCTGCCAATCTATTGAGAATTTGATCCATAAAGGGCATAGGAAAATGATCTTTCTCGGTAGAATCATTGAGCTTTCTATAATCCATGCATACTCTCCATCCGATGACTGGTCGCATCGTTATCAACTCATTCTTCACATTAGGCACCACTATGATACCTCCTTTTTATGGAACACACTGCACTGCACTTACCCACTCACTGTTGGCAATTCGGTAGATTACTCCTGCATCTAACCACTTGATGATTTCTTTCCTCACTAACTCTTACATTAGGGGGTTCAACCTTCTTTAATACTCAATACTTAGTTTATAATCCATGACTAGTTGAATTCTGTGAGTGCATATCCCAGGGTTTATGCCAATGATGTCTGCAATTGTCTACCTAGTGGCCCTTTTGAACTTCTTGAGAATTTAGACAAGGTCTTCTGCTTGAGCCTCACTCAAATCTATTGCCATAATGACAGGCATTATACTATTCCCTACCAAGTACACGTATTTCAGATACGATGGTAATGCCTTTAACTCTAACTCTGGTGGGACTTCTATAGAAGGCTTAGTAGGTGGTGTTTCCCCGTTGCATAAATCTAACTCCAATCTTGCTTGTCGCCTCGACCCAAATGACACCTCAAGAATATTTACCGTCTCCTCAAAATTAGGAATGCTACCACCATCGAAATTCATCAATGACGCTGCCAAAGGGTAAAAGACTCTGAGCCTTAATTCTATTGGGTTCTCCACTTCACTGTCCTCACCCATTTAGATCATTGAAATGATCTGAACTCAGAATTTCTTTCGGTCATGTTGACCCACTTTGAACATAGTTGCCTCTTCGCCAAACCTGAAAGTGAGTAGGCTCTTTCCCATATCAACTAATGCTCGACCCGTAGCTAAGAAAAGTCTTCCCAAAATAATAGGGACTGCAAAATCAACCTCACAGTCAAGTATAACAAAATCTTCAAGAAATATAAATTTTCTACCTTTACCAGCACATCACACAGTATCCCACAGACTTCTTAAGTGTTCTGTCTGCCATCATCAACCGCATCTTTGTAGGGACAAGTCTTCCCAACCCAAGCTTTCTGAACACAGCAAGAGGCATTAGGTTAATGCTAACCCCCAAACCACATAGTGCTTTAGCAAACTCATTTTCTCGTATAGTGCATGGTATGGTGAATGAACATGAGTCTTCCTGCTTTTACACCAAAGACTTTGTAGTGATGATACTACAATGTTGAAAATTTTGAGAGAGGTCTTGGCTCACTTTTTGCTTCTTCATGACTAGATTTTTCATCCATTTGGCATACCCCATCATCCTCTGAAAAGCTCCCATTATGGGAAAGTCTACCGATAATTTCTTAAGCATTGCAAGAACTGCTCAAACTTACCTTCCTCCCTCCTCTGCCCAAGTCTTTGAGGAAAAAGAGGAGGAACCTTGGAAAAGTTTTGTATTTCTTGGGTTGCTTTTCAGTGTTGTATGCTTTGGCTTCTTCATTCACCCTCTTCCTATAATTTTCATTTTTGACCATTGGCATAAGGGAATCTACTATGCTCTAGCCATCCCGAGTCATGACCGCCATGCAATGCCCTTCATTTTTAGGATTTTGAACCGTATTGCTTGGTAAGGTGCCCTTTTGGCATTGGTTCAACTGTGAAGAAACTTGTCCAAATTGTTGTTCAAGTTGCTAAATCACCACCGAGTGAGACTCTATTTTTTGTTTAATACTTGAAATATCCGCTTTATTCCCTTTAAAGTCTTATCTTGGTGGCCGGCCCTCTTCAATAACTTTTCGAACATCTCTTCGATCCTAGAGTTGCTTGACCTGGCATCATGGTTGTGAGGTGGCACATAAGGAGCATTCCTGTAGCCCTCTCTTCTTCCCTATACGGCATCTGGCACACTCTCTCTCATAGTATCTGCCCGGTTGTCTCTATACACCTCATCACGGTTGAAGTTCCGACCTTGATTGTCGGGCCCTTACCTCCAATAGTCCGAATTGGACCCTTGGGGGTTGTTCCGGAAACCTATTGCTTGGTTGCTTACAAAACATGCATCTTCGTAAAAGAATGGATCATCATAGACAGGAGCCTTCAGAGGTTGGTGGGTGACTGCTTTGATACTTGCTTGGTTTTGCTTTAAAACCAAGTCCATACTTGTGCGAAGTTGAGCAAGTTGCTCCATGATCTCTTCATTTGCCTTTCCTTGCTCATTATTAGTGTTAACCGCACAAGAAGGTTTCATCGCACCTCGCTCCCTTTGACCGTATGCTCTATTTATTTTGACCACTTGCTCCATCCTTGCGATTATCAATGCAAAAGGTTGGTCAAGGAACATACCTCCCATGATTATGTCGGCACAAGCTTGGCAATTCTCGTCAAGTGCCAGATAGAAAATATCAACCAAGGCATCATCAACAATTTTGTGATCGGGGATCATCCTCAAGCATTTAGTAAACCTTTCCCATGTTGTGCTAATAGAGTCACCTGACAATTGCTCAAAGTTGTTGATTTGGTCCTTGAGCTTCAACTTCTTAGATCTTGGAAAATATCTTTCAAGGAATATTCTCTGAAGCTCAACCTAACTTGTAATAGTACCCGTAGGAATCTCGGACAATCATACTGCTGCATTGCCAGTCAAATAACAGTGGAAACACTCTCAAACCAACAACATCAAGATAAAGATTTTGTGTCCCCATGACACTCTTGCAAACAAACACCACATTTTGAAGATGACGGTGGGGATCCTTTGAAGGTAGCCCTGTGAATAATCTGTAGTTTTAGAGCATTTGGAGCAATCCACTTGACACCATGGACTTAGTATCTGTCGGTAATAGAGGCAGTACTATGGCACCGGTAACATCCATAGCCATGAGGTTCAATCGATATTGTTTCCATCCATAAGCATTTCACTGAAGTCCCTAATTTGTGGCCCGTTACCCCTTGGTTATGGATTCTCCTATCTACCCATATCCTCATTCATATTCATATCCTCCTCTACCTTGATATCCTCATTCACTTGAGCCATTCTTCTCGGTAGTCGATGGATCTCCGAATTGGGTGGAGCTAAGGGATTGCCTTGCCTCCTTGTGTTGGGCATGCAACTTAGTATACCCTGCAAATAAAATCAAAAAACAAAATCAAAAGTAAAATACAAGAGATTCTAGAAATCAACACTAGAACTAACTAATAGTGAATTCAAGTAAAAACCTAGCCGTATTCCCCAGCAACGGCGCCATAATCTTTTATGATATTCATGCTCCAATAAGAAAACAGTCGCTGTCAGAATTAACCTAACCAAATATTCGGGATGAATCCATAGGGAATACAGGGTTTGACTACAAGAATCCACTACTAATTATTTCAAGCATAAATAAGTAAAATCTCTAAATGGAGGGGGGTTTGTGATTCAAAACCAATAAACACTAAACTATAACTTGAGGAAACACTCAATTTTAGAGACAACTTGGGAATTGCGTTCACCATGTTTCGTTGACTCGATTACCTTAGGTAACATAACTACAATTGAAAACTCGCATGCAGGATGGTAATTTAGGTTTTTCTAGCCATCTTCGAAGGTTGAATTTCACCATGGCGATTGGTCGGCCACCATGGCGTGCCAACTAACCGTTACCAGTTCTCCCAGTCAACCTCCCTTTGGTCAAGTTTGGTTGATTAGATGAGAACATATCAATCAAATCTGTCATCTACTTTCCTTTTCCTATTCATCACTACCTTGGTCGGGCTAGTAATAGTAGGCGGGGTTTGGTGTTCGCCATCACAAAACGACAATCAAAATAAAGGGAAACCGACAATACTTGCAAACCTCAATCATAGAAATGCAATAAACCTAGGTTATTTCGAATCATCTACCCATGATTCCCACAAACCCAAGTTGTGGGTGCTTAGCTACTCATAGCTAAAGAAAAACAAGCAAAAATGCAAATACAAGACATATATGTAGGTTTTACCAAAAAATAATAATGAGCGTAGGTGCCACAAGTTGCAAACCCAAAAGCTTGATTGATCAACAACGAGTACAAAGCAAGATTTTGCATTCCCCGAAATGGGTTTTCCAAGAGAGAATAATAAACTAATTAAAACCCTAAAATATTCTTGAAAGAATATTCAAACGCAAGTTCTCTCTTCTAAAATCTAGAATCTCTCTATAAAAATCGAACTAAATTCTATTTATAGTGTTTGAAAATAAACCCTAAAAATTAACACATGGCAGCTGGTACACCGTGCATGTACAACTCGTAGGGTAACCTACGAGTCATAGTCAGGGTCTCATATCAGGTTCTTGGCATCTTGGGCTGAACTGGTATGACCCACAGGTACGAGTAATTACTTGAACTACGACTCATATCTTCCTCTCATAGTCTTGGTTTTCAATTTTTGATTCAACATTTTGGCTCTCTGGATTCTTGCTACGAGTCCACCTATACGACTCGTAGTGCAACTTACGACTCGTAGGATGGCCTCGTAGGGTTGACCTCCAATTAGTAGATTTCTGTGTTTTTGGTCTCTATTTCTTGCTACAATACACCCTATGATTTGTAGCTTGGGCTATGACTTGTTGTGAGCTTGTAAGTCCTATGATTCAGCAAAATCTGTAACTTTTCTTCAAAATCATTCCAATCTAATTTTTCTGCAAGAACAACACAAAAACACATAAAAAATCATATAAAGTTGCATTAAGAACTCACAAAATCGCTTGATTTAGACATCAAATGTGCTTTATTTTGACAGAACATCAACACCCTCAACTTAGAATTGTTGCTAGTCCTCAAGCGACGACTCAATCTACGCAGACAATGAGAAATACACAGTACCTACACTAATGGCATATACAACAACTCCTTTGATTCAAGTACCCAACTACTATTTGGAAAACAGGATTGCAAGGTTATTAAGTAAAACCAGAACATAATGAGATACCTTGCAATCCAACTATGACAAGCTAAGGAGCATCAACCGTCCATAATCGCTGGTGTAGTCATATGCTACTCAAGTACTACAAATCCCCTCACTAGAAAGAAGCTCCTCATACTCACTCAAAAAGCATTTAGAATTCAGGGACTAAGGAAGCATTTTCACTCTCACAATTGAAATTCATGCATACTAACTAACACCATAAGCTTGCCTCTATACTCATCTTCTGGTTTAGTGAATAAGTGGATTTGGATCACTTTAGGACTTATGGGCTTGCAACATAGGTCCAGGGGGCTTTGGTATGGCATTTTAGGCAAATAGTGACTAAAAGCTATCCTTGAACCATGTTTAACAATATTTTTTGCTTTCATAATCTAACCCTTTTCAATAAATCCACCCTTATTCTCCTGTTTTGAACTTTTCTCGAGTGTTTTCTTTCTATTTTCAACTGTGCCTTATTTCTAAACTCAATTCTTGCTATTTTTTCTCAACGCAAGGCAATTTTCTTTTCCTTTTTTTCACTTGACTCATGATTTTTTTCATTTCTTTCTATATTTCCCAACTAACCACCTCATTGTCATTACTTTACCACAATAAGGGCCACCCTTAAGTTAGGCCTATTGGCCTGAGGTGAAGTACACAATATGTATTCCTCACACCAGGGCCATAACTTGTAATCGCCCTCAACATAGGGTTAGCCTCAATTAAGGTTCACATGTCCAAGTATAGACCAGGCCCAATATCAAGGTATTTGATCAAATAAGGTTAAGCTAGCAAGGTGTCAAGAAAGAATGATTAAATGATAAGCTAAAAAATTTGGAACAAGGGATTCTCTCACTCATTTAGTGGCTCGTTTTAGGCTAAAAGTTGGCTCACTCAATGAACAGAGGCCTAAGATCCTTTCCATATCCACCACTTCACCAAACCAATCTTAGAGTACTAAGCCAAGTTTCGAGTCTATACAAGAAGCATGAATGCAGCAAATAAGCTCACAACACACATGGCATTGCATCCACAATCAAGTATAGACTCACAGTCATGCTTTCAGCCTCAACTTACCTTCACAATATCAGAACAAACGTTGCTAGATACTCAAAAATGTATGAATGCTTCAACAACCACAATCTCAAAAATTTTGAGGGTACCCATTTTTTCATCAAAACTTAAAAACACAATTAAAGGCTACGTATATGCCAATAGATAACACTACTATGAATTTACACATTATCTACACTATCTAAACATGCCAGTTCAACAGAAAAGTAAACATCCACAGAGAAAGAGAAATATGGCAAGAAAATCTTGGGATAAAATAGGGGATGTTATGGACTTAAGGCTACTCAGACTTCACCTTAATCCATAACTTCCCACACCCTACAAAAATAGGATACTTTATCCTCAAAGTAAAATCACATAGAAAAGGTGCAAGAGGCATACCTTGTGATGCCTCCTAGGAAGTGCCTAATTTATTTTCGCGGCACGATAGAAAGCTTTTATGCTCATGTTTCATCAAGATCCCAATCTTCCACTTCCTTGATTTCTCTCTTGTAACCCATGTACCGTTTGACCCTCTAACCATTGACTTTGAAAGTGTTTTCCATCCCTGATTTCTAACTCAATGGCTCCATGACTAAAAATGCGTACTACTCTTAATGGCCCCATCCACTTAGATTTGAGTTTTCCAGGAAACCACCTCAACCTAGAGTTGTAGAGTAATTCCATGTCTCCCGGGGAAAATTGGCGATCTTCAATTCTGCGATCATGATGAACTTTCATTTGTTGCTTATACAAGGCGGAGCTCTCATATGCATGCAATCTAAATTTATCAAACTCATTTACTTGCATCAACCTAAAAGTTACAGCGTCATGCCAATCTAGATTCAGCTTCTTCCATGCCCATAATGTGTTGTGCTCAAGTTCAACCGGCAGGTGATGTGTTGTCAAATTACAGCACATTTGGTGCCTAAACTAAGGGATTCTGTTAGTTATTAAAGTGACTTTTTAGTGTTTTGATGTGTTTTGGTGTAATTTTTGCAGAAAAGTTAGGTTGGCATGATTTTGAAGAAAAGTTGTAGATTTTGCTGAAGCATAGGCCATACCTATCGAAGGTCATGCTATGAGTCATAGGTTGTGTCATAGCAGGATTCAGAGACCGAAAATCAGAAATCTGCCAAGTGAAGGTCACCTCTACGAGCCCAGCCTATGAGTAGTAAGACACACTAAGACTTGTATAGGTGGACTCATAGCAAGAATTAGAGAGCCAAATTGTTGGACCAAAAACTAAAGACCAAAACTATGAGACCAACGTACGAGTCATAGCTAGAGTAACGACTTGTACCTATGGGTCGTACCAGTTTAGTCCAAGGTTCCAAGAACCTGATATGAGACCTCGACTATGACTCATAGGCCAACCTATGAGTCGTAATTGTGAAATTTATCAAATGCCTACTGTCTTTTCTGCATAATTCCTAGGGTTGTTTTGTAAATACATAAATAGTTTAACTTAGGTTTTTCAAGGGAGTTCAAATAGCAGATATTTCTCCATTACATTTTGAAGTTTTTCTTAGGTTTTTAGAGTAGATTATTGTTCTCTTTGGGAAACCCATTTTGGGGATTGCAAATCTTGCTTTGTACTCATTGTTGATCAATCAAGTTTGTGGGTTTGCAACTTTTGGTGCCTATCTCCTTCATTGTTATTAGCGAAACTCTCAAATATGTCTATTTTGTGCATTTTTGTGTGTTTTATTATAGCCATGAGTAGCTAAACACCCACAACTTGGGGTTGTGGGAACTATGGGTATTGACTTGAGATGACATAGGTTTTCTGCATGTCTATGATTGGATTTTTGCATGTATTGTTTATTTCCCTTCATGATTAATGTTGTTTGGTGGTGGCTACCACCAAACCCTTCCTACTATCATGATCCCAACCAAGGTAGTGACGAATAGGAAAAGGAAAGTAGATGACACGATTCGGTCGATGTTTTCCCTTCTAATCGACCAAACCTGACCAAGGGAGGTTGACAGGGACAATAGGTAACAGTTAATTTGCACACCATAGTGGCCGACCAAGTGCCATTGTGAAATTCAATCTTCACCTTCACAAGAGGGCTAGAAGAACCTAAGTTACCGTCCGGCATGCGACTCACCAATCATAGTTATGTTATCTAGGGTAATTAAGTCAACGAGCCATGGGGACACAATTTCCCAGGTTGTCCCAAAATTGATTGTTTTCCCAGATTTTAATTAGTGTTTGTTTTATGTTGTTTTTGAATCACAACAACCCCCATCCCATCTAGAGATTGTAGTTATAAAAACTAGGAATGATTAGTAATGAAATCTTATAGTTAAGCACTGTATTCCCTATGGATTCGACCCTAACCTTGGTTAGGTTAATTACTGATAGCAATCGCTTTCTTATTTGAGCATGATCATCATCAATAATTATGGCACCGATGCCGAGGAATACAGATAGGTTTTGACTTGAATTCACTATTAGTTAGTTCTAGACTTGATTTCCAGAGTCTATTTTACTTTACTTTGTTTTGTTTTTGTTATTTTATTTCTTTTGTAGGGTGTACTTGGTTGTATGCTCAACATGAGGAGCCAAGGCAATCCCTTAGCTCCACTAAATTTGGAGATCCATCTATTGCCAAGAAGGATGGCTCGATTGAATGAGGACATTACGGTTGAGGAGGATATGCATGCAAATGAGAAGACTTAAGAAGAGAGGAGAATACACCACCAAGGGTTAACCGGCCACAACTTAGAGATTTTAATACAAATGCTTACGGCTGGAATCAGTACCGATTAAACCCTATAGCGATGGATGTTACCGATTCTATAGTACTGCCCCCTCTACCGGCAGATGCTAAGTTTGTAGTATCAAGTGGATTGCTACAAATGCTCCAAAATTGTGTCCTATTCACAGGGCTACCATCAGAGGATACCCACCATCATCTCCAAAATGTCGTCTTCGTGTGCAAAAGTGTCATAGGGACACAAAATATTTCTATTGATGTTATTGGATTAAGGGTGTTTCCCTTATCACTGACTGGCAATGCAGTTGTATGGTTGTCTGAACTTCCCCCGGGGTACCATCACAAGTTTGACTGAGCTGCAGAGGGTATTCTTAGAAAGATATTTCCCAAGGTCGAAGAAATTGAAGCTTAAGCACCAAGTTAATAACTTCGAGCGATTGCCTGGAGACTCTCTTAGCACTATATGGGAGAGATTTACCAAATGCTTGAGGATAGTCCCTAATCACAAAATTTTTGATGATTTTTTGGTTGAGATCTTCTATAGAGCACTTGATAATAATAGCAAAGCTTGTGCCAACACAATCATGGGAGGTGTTTTTCTTGAACAACCGTTTGAGCTAGTTGCCGAAAGAATGGAACAAGTGGTGAAGACCAACAAAGCATGGGGACAGAGTGAGCATGTAATACAAAGAGTTCTTGTTCAGTTACCACAAACAGTGAGCAGGCTAAAGTGAATAAAGAGATTATGGAGTAACTTGCTCAACTCCGCATGAGCATGGATTTGGTTTTGAAACAAAACCAAGCTAGTGTGAAGGCAATAGTTCGCCAACCCCCAATGTGTATGATGATCAATTCTTTCATGAGGATGCCTATTATGTGAGCAACCAAGTGGCAGGTTTCCGGATCAACCCCCAAGGGTCCACTTTGGACTATTGGAGGCAAGGTTCCGGGAATCAAGGTCATAACTTTAACTGTGATGGGATGTACAGAGATAATAGGGGTGGATATTATGAGAGAGAAAGACTGCCCGACGCAGAATGGAGAAGAGAGGGCTATAGAAAAGGTCCTTATGTGCAACCACATAATCGTGATGCCAGATCAAGGAATTCTAGGATCGAAGATATGTTTGAAAAGTTATTAAAACGAGCAGACCATCAAGATGAGACTCTAAAGGGAATGAAATCAAATATCTCAAGTATTAATCAAAAGATAGAGTCTCATTCAATGGCAATCAAGCAACTTGAGCAACAATTTGGACAAGTTTCTTCACAATTGAACCAACGCAAAAAGGGTACCCTACCAAGCAATACGGTTCAAAATCCTAAAAATGAAGGGCATTGCATGGTGGTGATTACTTGGAGTGGTAAGAGCACAATAGATCCCCCTATGCCGGTTATTATGGATGAAGTCGTTGAGAAGGGTCTTGGTGGTGAAGTTGAAGTTGAGGGAGAAGATTCGAAGGGTGTTGGGATGCAACAAGAAGAGATGAGGGAGCATGACAAAGTAAAATCCATCCCAAAACCTCCTCCGTCATTCCGTCAAAGCCTCAAGAAGAAGGAAGAGAAGGGTAAACTCAAACACTTCCTCTTAATGTTGAAGCAACTCTCCATCAACATCACTCCCCTAGATGCATTGGAGAAAATGCCCGGATATGCTAAATATATGAAGGACTTAGTCACCAAGAAACGCACTTTGAGACAAGAGTTCTCCCAAGAACTCCAACCAAGTAGTGCAATTATGACTAAATGCCTTGCTCAAAAGCGAGAGGATCCCGTGGCATTCACCATTCCTTGCACTATCAGCGATGTTGAATTCGCAAGAGCATTATGCGACTTAGGAGCAAGCAACAATTTAATGCCTCTTGCCATATTCAAAAAGCTTAGCCTTGGTACTCCCACACCCCAACACGAATGAGGTTGCTTATGGCAGATTGAACCATCAAAAAGCTGGAGGGAATCATTTTGGATGTGCTTGTTAAAGTCGATAGGTTCATTTTTCGGTAGATTTTGTGATCCTCAACTGCGAAGTTAATTTTGAGGTGCCCATCATTTTGGGGAGACCTTTTCTGGCCATTGGGAGAGCACCAGTGGATATGGATTAAGGTCAGCTGCGGTTCAGGGTTAATGATGTAGAAGTTGTACTCGATATTCGCTAATCCATGAAGCACCAGATGAATGCAAGAGTAAAGTATGGACCCTCAATGATAGTTGACAAAGGAAGATAACAAAGTTACGCCACCACGTTAAACAAGGCACTTCTTGGGAGGCAACCTAAGCATCTTGCTAATTATTTATTTGTTTGGGACTTAGAGTAGTTGTAGCAGTAGTTTGATTTAAATTTACAAACAATGATACAATTGTAATCATTTTGAGGATATCTATGTTTTGAGATTTGGTTTGTAGGTGAGAAGAAAAGAACTAAAGATCTGGAAAAAAATTGGACTTGGACCAGCTCCTACAAGCAAGCCCACGAGTCGTAGTCTTCACTATGACTCATAGTAATACCTTGTAGAGGGGAAATAGTAAGTATCAGAAGTTAGCATATACACTACGAGCCAACCTTACGATTAGTAGGATCCCCTACGAGTCATAAGAGGGGTTCGTAGTTCCCAGGTATGATTCCTAAATTTTTACCAATTGTTTGGTCTGGTATGAGACCAGGACCTGCGAGTCATAGGACAAACTACGACTCATAAGCAGGGTCTCATAGTCCCGATCTGCAGATTCTTATTCACCAACCTGATTTAATATAAAAGGGGGTCAAAATAAAATTTGAGCCCCAAATGCATCCCAAACCCTTAAAAAGCGACAGAAAACTCCTCCCCTTCACCCGCGTCATTTTTCTTGACCAAATCTTGACTTCCCACGTCATTTTTCGGTGAAGATTCCAGCAAACATGTAAATTTCTAGGGTTTCATCGCGAAAATCTCTCTTTCCATTGGTTCACTTCTCAATCAAATTGGTAAGCTCTTCGGTTACATTTCTCTATTTTTGTTGATGAGCTTGTCCCTACATGAGTAAATGTTTAGTTTATCATGCTTAAGCATGCCATACATTGATTTTTGAGCTAAACTTATAATCTAGGGTTTGTAGGCCTTGAAAAAGATTGAGTTGTGAATTGAACCTTGTTAAGATTCTTGAATGGATGATTGTGAGCATGAAATTGATGAATTCTTGGTTTGTACTATATTATTGTTATCAAAGTTGAAATTTAGGTAGTATGGGGGTGATTGCCTATGCTTGAACATGTAGGTTTCATTGAATCGTTGTGAATGGTGATTGCACTCCTTTGGAACGTTGTATGGTTATCAAGTGTTAGTTTGTAATGTACTTTTTTGTTTGGTGTGCTTGAAAAATTGTCGAATTGGTTTCAACTCTTAGGGATAATGGTCGTTTTGAACTACCAATGTTAGTTTGGAATTGAATATGTGCCATTTATTCTTTCTTTGCTCCTATTTACTGAGTTGAAATTTGGTGATGTATTTGTGCTTTGAGTGGGAAGTAAGTAGGCATTGGAGGTGGCTTCTGTTCTTAGTTGTGAGGCATTCCTACGACTCGTAAGTTCCTATACTAGTCGTAGTGGTCCCTCATAGCAAGCATCAGTCACCTGTAATTCCTTCATATTCCTCAAATGAGACCCAAATACGACTCTTAGTACTTGGTACGACTCGTAATGAGGGTCTCATGAAACTTGGCTAAGTTTTTAAAATATTTCTGGAACTAGGTATGAAACCAAGACTACGACTTGGAGGCGATCCTACGAGTCACAACTGTGTCTCGTATCTGTGATCAAAAAGCATTTTTAAAGGTAAACTAGTTCTTCAAGGCCAGTATATGACTTATAGGTCACCCTACATGTCGTAACTACACTCGTACCTGCATATTTACAGTTGCATCAGTGCATAATTACTTGTTAGTTGTTTTTGTTTCTTGTTCTTTGTTGAATATTTTAATGGATCAAACATCTTGGGCTTAAATGATGTTTTGTGGGTTGTATACAGATAAAATGCCTCCAAAAGACAAATGTGCTATTCAACTTCTTCAACGTAGATTGTGGGATGAATCCTCCGACATCGACCAATTTGAGGGTTCTGTGGAAGTCAACAGAGTCAGGTTAGATACGGAGGCCAATCAACCTCAAGCTCAGGCGCTTGAAGTAAAGACGCCCATGGAAGTGAGTAGTTTCTCCCAGACTGAAAAGGTGGAACAACAGGGCAATGGGGACGAGTCAGATAGTAGCTTGCCACAAATGACCCCCCTCACATTCTGGCTCCGAGTCTAAGTTAGAAAGCACCTCCCAGACCCAGCAAAAGGAGGTCCAGTCCCAACCCCCAGCCAATCATAGATGGTGTGTCATTGGTATGAGAGAAACATATGACGAGGAGTTGGAGGATAAAGGGCATGGCAAGCGAGTCCGTCAATTTCATGAGGAGTCCAGGTTAAACACTACAGGACTAGACAGAGTACCCAGATTAGATGCGGGATTGGATGAGCATGGACTTAGGTGGACCACGCAGCAGCTAGGCAAATATGCCCCTTACATAGTCTATAAGTTATATGCTGCATACCTTGCTAAACTCCGCCGGGGGCTACCGAAGAACAAAAGACCAATTGAGTAGCCGAAGCTATGGGTGGTGACAGTTCGGGGGAGGAGAGTTGATATCTCTGAGGAGACGATCCGACGAGTGCAGTTTGGGCCTACTTATACAGCCCCTTAGTCCACTGCGGAGTACGATAGCCGTATTGAGAAAATGAGGACAGTGGTGACTGGTAAGGACATCAAGGCTAGGATAGAGCTTCTACGGTGGATCACTAGCTAGATTTGTGAGGAGGGTGTTGAGCCGATGTGGGTCACAAACCACACAGATCCTATAATAAAAGCCTACCTCTCATTCCAGGCCAAGTTTTGGTGGTCCACTATCCGTTGGCGTATTACGCCAACTTTTACGAATAATGTGATCATCCTTGAGAGAGCGCTACTGTTGGCCAACATCCTAGTTGGCTATGCTATAGATTGGGCTCGGATCATTTCGGAGTAGATTCACGAGGTTACAGCTCGGGCGAGCACCTCACTGCCATTTGCAGTGATGATTCATCGGCTATGTAGTGTAACAAGTGTTCCTATTGACCCTCGCCGAGACCCTCATGTAGAGGCCAAACACACTACAGATCCTAACCTGATAAAGGCTGATGAGAACCCGGTGACTTTACCATGAACAGCTCCTCTAGCTATCCCAGAGCCATTCCCGTTAGAGCCTCAGATTCTAGGTTCACCTCCAGCTAACACCGGCACTACCCTGGCTACTACAGATCCCACACCTGCAGTCGAGATCGAGTATACACCATCCTCTAGCACTCCGGCACCAGCAGCATCTGCTTTGCATGTTGACCCTCTTTTCTCTGCTGTTACATTTCAGGCTTTATTATGCAGGGTTACTGTAGCAGAGGGGAGGCTACGTGAGCTGTCACTGTGAGTTCGGCCATTAATTTATCAAAATGTTCGAAACTCCAAGGAGAGGATGAAGGCATATGTTTGTGATTTGGTTGATGAGAGAGTCCGAGCAGTAGATGCCAGGGTCGATGCGTTTGAGGCCAGAGTTCAAAAGATACTTGAGGGAACTAGGCTTGCCAATGCGAGTGCAAATACTGAGGAGTTGGACAAACTCAAGGATGACTTATTGCAAAATGTTGGCAGCCCTTTTCCATCCCTGGAGGGAACACCGATGGGAGATGAGGCATTTGATTGACTTGCCGACCATCTGGACACCAGAGGGAAGAGCCCTCTAGAGCATGCTGATCCAGAGCAGACCCCCAAGAGCGTGAGGAGGTGGTGCAGGAGTCGCTTTTATTGGCAGCTATTCAGAGAGACAAAGCACAGCATACCCCACCTGGAGAGGGTACTTTCGGCACTGCAGTAGAGGATGAAAGCCAGCCCCAGGACTCCATAGATCAGCTCGAGACTGGTGCTTGAAGCACCTTGATGTTTTGACTTCTTTTCACCCCAGTGCTCATTTATTTATGATTGGATACTTTATTTTCTTTTCAGACAATCTTTTAATTTTGTTGGTTTTTGGCTGTGTTTAAATATGTTTATGTTGGATGTTATTTTTACTTCGAGTTTGGATGTTTATTTTTGGTTTTTAATGAATGTATGTATATATTTCTATGTTATAGTGTTTTGTTTTTGTTCATGTCTTTACTTTGAGGACAAAGTATCCTATTTTGGTGGGGTGGTGGAAGTTATGGATTAAGGTGAAGTCTGAGTAGCCTCAAGGCCATAACTTCCCTTATTTTTTATCCCAAGATTTTCTTGTTGTGCTTCTTTTTCCTTGTGGATGTTTTATTTCCTGTCGTACTGGCAT